>JBCFYV010002203.1:0-43083 GCA_039000515.1 Timema cristinae
AACTGGGGGGACATAATAACTTTCCAAACCAGGAAGGGGACCCAATGTTCCCTCAGAACAGAAGCCGATTATCTCCCCCCCCACTATGACAAACTATTTAAAAACTTTCTAAAAAGGATAGACAAATTTAGAAAAAAAAAATGAGATCATCCCAAAAACCCAATTCGGTTTCAAAAAAAAACACTCGACTTTTTCACCCCGTACTAAATTTAATTGGGAAGCCACAAAAGCATTTAAGAAAAAAACACACCAAAAGAATATTTCAGACGTTGAAAAAGCATTCGACAGAGTCTGCACTTTAGACTAATTCAAAAACTAATTAAATTCAACTACCCACAATGGATCATCCACATTATCGCCAGTTACCTTGCTCGAAGGAAGTTTCAGGTAGTCATGGACGGAACAAAATCACCAGTACACGACATAAGGGCTGGGGTGCCCCAGGGATCTGCACTAGCACCACACCTTTATAGCATATATATTTCAGACATTCCTACCAATCCACAAGAAAAAGTACGACTCTTTGCAGACGACACCAAATGGCCTACACCCAGGCGCGCGGATACAGGGGGGGTCGAAGGGTCAGCTGACCCCCCTGTGGTGTTAAGAAATTAATTTTAAAAATGTATATTTAGAAAGAAAATACCAAAAAATTAAATCATAACAAGTTTTTATCTTTCCTAGGGATGTGCGAATGTTCTTTTAGTCTCAGGTGAAGCAAAGATTGAAGCATGCCAAGAAAGGTTGAAGCTGAAACCAAATACAGTTTTTTTTATCAAATAACACTATCATTAATTTTTAAATTATCTACTAATACTTCTAAATAAAGAGGAAGTTTAGTAGGGAAAAAAAAACACTATATTATATTATTTTTATGCTGACATATCTGAGTTTATCCTAGCTTGCGTTATTGGTAGATATAATTCAATATCAAGTTAGTGTTAAAATACTTTTTATTGCTGTTATGTGATTATTATAATTTATTTAAATGGATAAGTAATTAGTGATTTTCAAATATTTTCGTTATTTATAGAGGTTTTATTATAACTTCAAAACCTCTCAAGATGCTAAGGTTATAGTGGTTGTCGAAGTGACGAAGTCGAATCGAAGGTGATTTAGGCTTCAACTTTGACTTTGACATTTCGAAGATTTGCACACCCCTACTGAATTCCTAGTGCAGGCTGTTCACCTCATACACCTGTCTTCAACACAAGTAATGGACCGAGTTAAAGAGGGGTGTGGAGTGTGCTATTTTAGAAAGACTTACCCCCCTTCCAGTGAAAAGTACGCTGATCTGTTTCAAACCAGTCAGAGGTAGCTGAAAATTTACTTTTAGTATACCGGAGCGATTCGTTCGAGTGGCCTTAGACGTGGAACATTTTACGTGTGCGTTTCGTTTTGTTAATGCTTATGTGCAATAAAGTGTAATTTATAAATATTTCAGTCTCTTTGTTATTATAATGATCTATGATGGTTTTATTTACTCTTAGTAAACTGTGAGTGTGATATTTGTGTTTTGTTTTTTATGGTTATTGTGCTACTGCCTATTGTCATTGTGATACTGTGACTTTGATACTTCCTCCTGCTATTAAATTTTGTGATAAATTATTGTCTTTGCTAGTTATGTTATTTGAATGCAAGTATTGATATTATAATGTCAAAAAGAAAGGGACAGAACGATTTAATTTTGTTTATTCAAGAAAAAAAATCCTGAATCAACAGGAAACGAAACTGTGGATTTAATTGAAAATAGTGCGTCAGTGAACTTTATTTGTGACTCACACTCAACCAGTGGATCTAATTCAAATACTAAAATCTCTATAGAAAGTGTAGGACCAGAAAAATTTGATATTGGCAACTTTGTTGGAGCTGAAACTATTTCCGATGACTTAAAATACCACATGCTAGTAGAACCGTGGACTCCACCACTAAGCTACAAGTTCCCTAATGTTGTTCAGTCAGGAGGTATTAGACATTTTCAAAGATCATGGCTGGACAAGTTTGTTTGGTTTACGTACAGAGCTAAGGACAATGGCGCTATATTGTATTGCATGTGTACTTTTTTGGATCAAAGGAAGGAGGTAGGAGTAGAATACCTCTCGAAGCTTTGTACGGACTCCGTTTCTAAACTACAAAAAAGGAAATGAAATGCTTTGCGGACATGCCTCCAATGAATATCATAAAACAGCAATTATAAAATGTTCTGAATTTAAGAATACATTTGAAAACAAGACACAATCAGTTGAAGTCAGACTAAATTGTGAAGTGAAAAAAAGAATTGAAGAAAATCGAGCACGTTTGATACCCATGAAAAGACAGTTATACTATGTGGCCGACAAAACTTTCCCCTAAGAGGTAATCGTGATGATGGAGAGCTTAGCGAAAACGATAGCACAGAAAATGAGGGAAACTTCCGAGCACTTTTAAGATTCCGTATTGATGCCGGTGATAGTGATTTAAAGAATCACATAAAAACAGCACCCAAAAATGCAACATTTATTAGTAAAACAACTCAGAACGAATTAATTGAAGCTTGTGGAGAGTTATCCTTAGTAAAATTGTTAAGTCTATTAAAGCAGGGCAATTTTTTTTTCGGTACTAGCAGATGAAACAACGGATGTTGGAACAGTTGAACAGATGAGTCTTTGTGTTAGATTTCTGGACATACTTTCACTCAAAATTCGAGAAGAATTCTTAGGTTTTGTGGAAGCGAGAAATCTCAGTGGCGAGGCTCTCACAAACTTACTTCTTGAAAAATTAAACAATTTGGGACTTAAAATTGAGAACCTGCGTAGTCAAGGGTACGTGGAGGGTCTAACATGTCTGGTAAAATCAAAGGTGTGCAAGCTCGTATTAGGGAAAAGCAGCTTCTTGCTATATATATGCACTGTGCTTCTCACAAACTAAATCTGTCCATTTCTAAAGCATGTTCTCTAACAAGTGTGAGGAACGCTATTGCTGTGGTCAGTAACGTAACAAAATGAAGTAAGAGAATCCAGTAAACGAACAGCTTTAATGAAAGCAAAACTACATGAACAATATCCTGAAGAAACAAAGTGCAAACTCAAAACGCTTTGTGAGACGCGTTGGGTAGAACGACACGATGCATTTTTTACAATTCTTACATGTTTTTGATGCAGTTGTATGTTTTCCTACAAGTATTTGATGCGGAAGCACCATCATCAAAGTCAGCACTTTTACTCACCTCAGTTCTCAGGTTTGACTTTATTATAACTCTGCATATTGTTTCATTTTTCTTCAGTCTAACAGTCACGTTGTCTCGTCAGCTTCAAAACCCTTCGTTAGACCTGAAAAACTGCTATAATATGGTAGCAAATGTTTTAGAGACATTGAAAGATTATCGGAATAACCCTAATAAATATACAGAGGTCTATTATGAATCGGTGAATTTGGCTGTAAAACATGAAATTGACATCACTATACCAAGGACCTCTTGGACAAAAACTCATGGGCCAAATGTTGCTGCATATAGTCCTGAGGAATATTATAGACTAAATGTTTACCTGCCATTTGTGGACTATCTTATTTCTGAATTGTCAACTAGATTTTCATTAACTGGACATGATAATATTATCACATTATACGGTTTAATACCAGCATTTGCCAACCAAGACAATGAAATTTTATTACAAGCAGCTCAAACATATGCTAATGACCTTCCTGGGACTTCGTCAGAACTTTGTGGAGAGATTGACTTGTGGTAACAACGCTGGAAACATAAATCTAAGGCAGAAGAGTGTCCATATAGTGCGGTTGACAGCTTAAATGCATGCTTCAGATGGTTTTAACCTATACATTAAAGTTCTTCTCCACATTTTGTCTGTTCTTCCCGTGACTACTTGCACTAGTGAGAGATCATTTTCTACCCTAAGAAGGTTAAAGACATACTTAAGGTCAAATATGGATGAGAAACGATTAAATGGTTTGGCCATGTTAAATCGAAGCATAGAAGTTCATCCTGATTAAGTTTTGGAGAAATTTGCTCAAAAGAATAAGAGGAAAATGCAATTAATGAATTTATAAATTATGAGGTACGTTTGACAATGTTTTGTATAGGTTTTATAGTTATTATTATTATTATTATTATTATTATTATTTATTACTATTATTTATTATTATTATTATTATATTATTATTATTATTATTATTATTATTATTATTATTATTATTAGTAGTAGTAGTAGTAGTAGTAGTTATGTTATTTATAATTAGCATGACCCCCCTATGAAAATTTTCTGGACCCGCGCCTGTGGCTACACCATATATAAAAACATACATTTTGCCAGCTTAAAAATGCAGAGGTACTTAGTAGAACTACAAATTTGGTTCACGACTTGGAGGATAAAAGTTAACCCTACAAAATCAGCAGCTTTGATTATTAGCCGAGGACGCAAACAACTCCCAGCACCACTCACTTTATCGACACAGAAATACCTGTTAAAAAAGATACAAAATATTTAGGCACTACAATAGACTCGAAACTAACCTGAATAAATCACATAGAGGAGACGAGAAAAAAAGCCACTGGGAGATGTGTCCAATTGTACGCTCTATTCAAAGGAAGGGAACTAAACATTCACACAAAAACTGTCTTATACAAATCCATGATACAACCGATTATACTGTACAACTGCGCAGTATGGAGCTATGGAGCCAAACACCTCACAGATAGACTACAAACTCCACAAAACAAGATACTCAGAACCATCACTGGAGCACCCTGGCGAACTAGAACAATACACCTACATGAAATGACTAATTGCAGACAGCTCCATGACATATACAGGGAAAGGAACAAAAAACTCTACGAACAGGCAGACATACACACTAACGACATAGTAAGGGAACTAGGATGTTACGACCCTGCTGAGACCAGACGCTACAAGAGACCACGGCTGGCGTAGGAAAGCATTATTATTACTAACTAAGTGTCTATTATAACCTTGGAAGAAAACAAAAAGAAAAAAAAATTAGAGTAGTAATTAACCAAATTGACAATCGACTACGCCAGATCAACGGGATCTACGACAACCCAACACCCACCTATCCCATCCTTGCTCCAACCACAGACCTGTCATTCACAAGTCACTCATTTCATGCCATCACAACCATTGTCACGGCCGACGCCACTGGGATAACCACCTAGGTTGTCTACTAGCCAGAGGATAATACTGGCACCGGGGCGGCCCCAGATGGGGAATGGAAATGTATCCACCTCACTCCTAATCCCAAGAAAAGAAAATCCTACCCCAACAAGCAACTCTTTATAACCTTTGCCACCGCCGACTCCACTGGGATAACCGCCTAGGTCAAACTTCTAGCCAAAGAATAACGCTGGCGCCACTGACGGCCCCAGATGGGGAATTAATATGTAACCATCCACGTCAAACCTATTCCCTACAGTCAAGTTAAACATTTCGATCCTCCTCCCGGAAATCGACTCATGAAACAACAACATATATCATCATCATACCTTATACACACCTTCCCACATCCCAACAAAAGAAAATCCTCCCCAAATCCCGAAACCCAGCGCAATCGTTCACTATCACCAATTTCACTCACAGTGTCAATAATTATTCAATTGTTTGTACAAGGTATTAATTCATTCAAGAGGCCAGGAGTCACGATAGTGACTCCATACTCACAAATATAGCCCTTTCACAGGCGGCCTAGCTTGGCATCAGAGTCAAGGTAGAAATGTCCTGCATCGGGCTACAAAATCACACACCTGTAGTATTCTGCAGGCTCATTTCATCTGTCCCATTTCATCAGGTAAATAAGTTCATTCGCGATGTTAAGAGTCATGACAATGACTCGGTACTCAAACAACAAATCAGCCCTTTCATAGACAACCTGGCGTGGCATAACTGTCAAGTCAGATGTTCTATGTCGGGCAAAAGCCGAACGGCGAACAGCCGAACGGCGAACACACAGAATATAGGGGTGAGACCGGAATAGCTCTCTTTTCTTAAAGAACTGGACTCAGACCACAACCCTATACTGTGCGAGATCACAACAAACACAGAAATACAGATAAAGAATATTAAAAAACTAAAAACTACAAGTAACTGGGAAGGGTTCAAAAGAACACTAGACGAAACAGTACACGACAACATAAACATCACGACCACCGAAGAAGCAGACCCTACACTCCAGCTTTTTCAAGCACAGTACAAGAAGCATACAGAACCAACACCGTAATAGAACAGGAAAAACACGACTTGCGACGCCAACACCCAGACCTTGACTTTCTGCTCGCTCAGTAAAGAGAGGCAAGGAGAGACTGGCAAACAAACAGAACACCCCAATAATATTAAACCAGAACGTAACAATACCTCAGAATAGATTATCTTACAGACTTCGGTTACCATGTGATACCTAAGGATGAACGTAAAAAGGGAGTAAGTACAACTTCATCGTCAAATGTTGTTTATTAAATATTAATAAAGAATTATAAGACTTTTTTTATTTTAGTTAAAGTTCCAAGTTTTAAGTCCATCAATCATAGACACAAATACTGAATGTAAAAGTATGAAGCTAAAGTAAATTGCTCTTCGAAATAAATACAAGTGAAAAAGAAATATAAACATTATCGTTAGATATTTCAACTTCAGTTAACGTCCTAAGCTCTAAGTCCATTAATCTTTGACACAAATACTAAGTGTAAAAGTTTAAAGTTAAAGTCCATTACACTTCGGAATAAATACAAGTGCAAAAGAAATATAAACATTATCGTTAGATACTTCAACTTTAGTTAACATCCTAAGCTTTAAGTCCATTAATCTTTGACACAAATACTAAGTGTAAAAGTTTAAAGTTAAAGTCCATTACACTTTGGAATAAATACAAGTGCAAAAGAAATATAAACATTATCGTTAGATACTTCAACTTCAGTTTACGTCCTAAGCTCTAAGTCCATTAATCTTTGACACCAATACTAAGTGTAAAAGTTTAAAGTTAAAGTCCATTATTCTTCGTAATAAATAGAAGTGCAAAAAATATATAAACATTATCGTTAGATATTTCAACTTTAGTTAAATTCCTAAGCTTTAAGTCCATTAACTTCAACATAAATATTAAGTAAAAAGGTTCATAGTTAAAGTTCCAAGTTTTAAGTCTATTGATATTTGAAATGGTTCCTACTTGCCAAAAAAGTATTTTGAAACATAGAAGATTATGCCGAAAAGGAAATTAACTTACATTGTTTATATCCGACGCCTTCGCTAGCACTAGCGATAACCAGAGCCAGTCCTAGAGTGGCTCATCACTTCACATGGTTACTCTTTATACGCTGAAGCACAGGTCACAGAATACGGAGCAATGGTAAGACAAGGGAGGGGGGGAACCAAAGAACAAGAACATGGAGGGAATATTCTACGAGCATCTAGACGGCCGTGGAAGCGGAACTTTGGCACTGGCGATCTTCTTTCCAATCGGTGACCAGGGGTGGGGGTGCTGTTGTTGTTGAGTGTTTGAATGGGCGCGGCTCTCGGTATAGCTAGGATGGTCGTCTTGTTCGGGTGGATTGTTTCAATGGGCCGGTCGTGCGTGTTGTCAAGCCAGCCGCAGATGGAGCCGGTACAATTGGGTAAGTCCGTTGTATTTGTTTTTTCTGGTTGTGTTTAGCTTGTGGCTAATACTACAAATTCTACGAACAGGCAGACACACACACAAACGACATAGTACGGGAACTAGGACGTTACGACCCTGCTGAGCACAGACGCTACAAGAGACCAGACCTGGCGTAGACGATCACTATTATTACTAACTAAGTGTCTATTATAATCTTAAAAAAGAAAAGAAAATTAAAATAACTACAAAATCCCTAGATATAGGAAAAATAAAATTATTATGATAATATCCCAACTAGATTAGTAACTAACCAAATTGACAATCGACTACGCCAGGACAGTGGGATCGACGACAACCCACCACCCAACCTATCCCATCCTTGATCCAACCTCAGACCCGACCTTCATAAGTCTCTCATTTCATGCCATTACTACCTTAGTCACGGCCGGACGCCACTTGGATAACCGTCTAGGTTGTCTACTAGCCAGAGGATAATCCGTGGCCCCATATGGTGAATGGAAATGTATCCACCTCACTCCTAATCCCAATAAAAGAAAATCCTACCCAACAAGCAAATCTTATTACCTTTGCCACCGCCGGACTCCACAGGGACAACCAACTAGGTTCTCTATGAGCCAGAGGATAATCCTGGCGCCGTGGTCGACCCCTGATGGGGAATTGAAATGTAACCATCCGCGTCAAACCTAATCCCTACAGTCAAGTCAACCTTTCGATCCTCTTCCCGGAAACCTACTCATGGAATATCAACATATCATCATCATACCTTATACACACCTTCCCCCATCCCATTCAAGAAAATCCTCCCCAAATCTCGAGACCTAGCGCAATCATTCATTATCACCAATTTCACCTCAAAGTGTTAATTAATTATACAAATGTTTTGTACATGGTGTTAATATCATTCACGAGGTCAGGAGTCACGACAGTGACTCCATACTCGAACATAAGCTCAGCCCTTTCACAGGTGACCTAGCTTAGCGTTTCTGTCAAGGTGGATATCTTGCGTCAGGCAACACAATCAACCACCTGTAGTATTTTGCAAGCTCATTTCATCGGTTTCGTTTCATCAGGCTAATAAGTTCATTCGCGAGGTTGAGTCATGACAATGACTTGGTACTCAAACAAAAAATCAGCCTTTTCCCAGATGACCTAGCTTGGCGTAATTGTCAAGGTAGATATTCTGAGTCGGGCAACAGCCGAACAGAACACACAGAGTGCCAATACAATTTAAGAGTGCCGGTCGCATAAATCTAACAAATTATAAACAGTGCCAGTAGCGTAAATATACAGTAGCATTACCAGTGCCACTAGCTGAAATCTGTAGTTCAACTAAACTGTATCATATAAACTTATATCTTCAATCCCGAAGATAAAAAAAACTCTTTAATAAATAGTTTACATCATTAAAAGATTTATTTATTCAATTAAAATATCACACATAATTCCATATCAAAATAATTGGCGCTCGATCACGGGGCTATAAATACCAATTATCTCACAATACCGAAATACCATACCAATTTAATTAGTGATCGATCACGGAGAAATTATCAGCTGATTAAACGGTATCACTTCAATCGGCACCCATCGCCAATCCACAACGTTTCAATCGACGCCCAGCGTGGACCTATTAATCCAGTAACACTTCAATCGGCGCCCATCGTCGACCAGTATTTATATAATTGGCGCCGGGCCGCCAATCCCCTAGACAAGAAAGGGATTCCACTGACTGAGACACACCACACACCACCAAGAACATCCAACTGACGACCTAAGTGAAACAAGCAGAAGTTTCACACACTCCACACTAGACGGCACATTGACGAAGAACATCGTTCCGAGGTGAAACGAGCAGACGTTTCACATACACGGCACACCCCAAAATAGTGGAGGGCTTACCTTAACCCACTCGAGATAGTATTGTGATGAGTTGTTGGCGCACATTCTATCGTGTTGGTTATCCCCCGGGCATGCCTATTAATTGTCGATTAGGGGAGTTGGAGTTTGCCTGTAAACATGAGGAAGGTAGACTTCCCCACCACGTCCCAAACAGAGCCTCAAGACATGTTGATTGATAATTGCTGATTAATTTATACTATCGATGATTAGGAATAACAAAGTAGGAGGTATGTTGATTGCTAATTAATTCAATCCACAGTTCCTCCCTCCCCCCTCAAGAAATGTTGATTGTCGATAAGGGGCGTTGGAGTACGGGAAATCAAACCCTGGGAACATACAAACACTCGCATCCTCGCCCCCCAGACATATCGATTTTCGATGATTGTTAATTAATTGTCGATTATCGATGATTTAGAAGGTTTCTAGCGTATACAGTGAATAAAACACAGATATTACAAATATATATATTTATTATACACTTTTACAGGAATGCCTCATATATTCATTCATACGTTTTTCTACAGTGTCTCTTAGATGTGTTAGTAAAATTGTTTTTAGTTCACAATCCAACATGTAAAAGTCCAAACCGACGACCTGACGCGTATAGTAGGTAGCACTGATAAGGTCCAGTTTTCTGATGTGCGTTTCCACCGTAGGCTGTTCTAGGTCGATGACATCCACCGATTCTGTTAGCGTGTCGCACATATCCACGACGAGTGTATCGATCAAATCGTTGCAATAGCGTTCGACGGGTGTCGACCACATGTCCTGTCGGTCGATGGCGACGTTGTTGAGATCCCGCACGTCACAAAGACGCGTCCAGCTAGGTGCCAAATAGGGGACCCGTCTGAGTCCGGGGTCTTGTTTCTCACTGATGACGACCATACGGTCACCGCACATGCGTCTCAGGGAGATTTCATGATTAGTCAGAGTAATCTTCTGAGGAGGTTGCGTGTTGGTGAAAAACTTTGATATGAACGACTTGTAGCTGCCCAGTTCTTGCCACTCTGTACGGTTAAACACGGCACAGTTCACTCCGCATTTTTCTAGCTGGACATAGGGCGTAAACGTGTTCTTGACGCTCATGCTGACGATGACTCGCTTGGCGTCGAATTCGTCCAGCGGAATTAAAGTGTTGAAATTACCGGTGATGGCGAGCGGCTTCACCGGATTTGCTTCGCGTGTGAATATGTCTTGGGCTTCCATGATTTTGGCTGGCACACCACCGGGACGCCCATTTTTTAGGCGCACGCCGATTGGACGCAGCATTTGAGGGGCAGCGTCAGGACCCTAGCGTCTTGAAAAATGTGTTGTAATATCTCACCATCGTAGAGTCGTTGGCAGTATGATCGGAGGGCGAGAATAGGGTCAGGAAAGTTTTCATCGGAATGTTCTGGGCGCGATAGAGAAGGTACATGAGACAGTAATGGCCGCAAACGTCCGAGGCTATGCTTTGAAGTTGTGTTGGGTTATGAGACGTGTGACAAGTGTTTTTGCGTATAAATGCCCGATGTGAGTTTATACGGGGCGGAAAACCATAACTGTCAAAATATTCTCCCACGCCGTTCTTTTCGATAAAGATGGCGACCCAATGCGTCCCGGGTTTGGTGTGTGGATCAGTGTTGATGACTAGAGCGGCCGGTTGCGCTACTCTTGCGGGTAGTTCATCAGCAGGGAAAACACCCGACCATACATAACGGAACCACGGGCTTGTTTTCAGCGTACGTCTTATGGTGTGCGTGTCCGTCTTCAATCAACCAATCTCGATGTCCATAGACGAATGAGGCCGAACAGAAATTCCACACAGAACTATGTGCCATGCATATGATGCGGCCCAATTTAAGTGTTTTCAACTAAGGACAACCTCTGTCGTACAGATCTACGATGGGTGTAGACGTGTATTTGGCTAGAAACTTTTTCTTTTCTGCCCCCTTGACGTAGATGGTTTCTGCACGCGTTTTGACGCGGGAGATCAGGGATTCGAGCAGATTGTAATTCACATCACCGCTATCCCAGGGAATAGCGTGCAGATTGTTGACGATATAGTCGGCTTTCTTTTTGGCAGCGGTGGAAAGTTCCTCGATAGAATATGGGGGTCC
Organism: Timema cristinae; assembly: GCA_039000515.1. Lineage (NCBI taxonomy): Eukaryota > Metazoa > Arthropoda > Insecta > Phasmatodea > Timematidae > Timema > Timema cristinae. The sequence continues at coordinate 11,616 of JBCFYV010002203.1, forward strand.
TAGCAACCAATGTTGCAGTTATTTACCGCATACAGATAAAACACTCAGTTCCTTGATGATAAACTCTCTGTGGTCGTCGATGAAGCACTGGAAATCCACAATGACGTCCATGATTTAATTGACGAGTGTAAGGGGCGGGAAGTTGCTTATATCAACTCCCATAGTCGGTCACGACGTTTCGGTCCTTGTCGACGGTGATGATGTTGGCAAACTCCCCGTACGCTATAAAGTTGACTGTTTCGGTGAGAGCTCTGGTGAATCTCACTTCGATGCTCAGAGAGCCTTGCCGCGTCAAATTCCAATGCGATGGCATGTGGGCGGACAGATTATATGTGAGATCGAAAGTCATGAGATGATATCCCTTATGGAAGGCTTCCCGGGTGATGTCACTACCTTCGTTCATAAAATGGATACCCGTTCCAGAAAACAATGTGTGGTAGGACATGACATATTTATCCTTTGGAAAATCGGGCTGTAACGGTTTTGATGGCACTTGTTCCCCGTCCACGTAAAGTGAGAAATGGTTCATGCCGTATGTATGGATATGTTTTTATCTAAAAAATGTAATAATAAAATAAGAATCTTTTTGTATCCTTAGATCAAAATTTGATTTTGAGAAATCTTCGAGAATCAGTCGTTTAAAGTTTGATTATGGATATACGGTACACAAGCTGTCATAATGGCTCAGTTAGCTCTTTGTGTTAGTTTTGTGAATCGTGTGAAAGTAAAACTAAGGTTTGCTGCAATCAATGATAGTAGATTATTCTAAATATAAACAACTGTGTGAATTTATTTAGTAAGAGCTTAACAAATTAGGAATTCAAATTTCAAATGTTTTAGTTTGTTTATTTAATGGAGTGGATAGCATGAAGGCAATGTCATTCAAGCCTATTTAAATATAAAAAATTCCTCCCTGATCTACACGCATTGTATGGGTCATGGATGTACTCATACCTTATAGCTGATTCCCTTGTTAATTGAAATATAGTCGTACATTTGTTTGGATTAGTCGAGGAGTCCTCCATTTAGCAATTCCCATTTTTTTAAATGACAATGTGAAAACCTTGTACTAAAGGGTGACACTCCGCTCAGTCATTGTAAATTGTATCGCTTGAAAATATGGAAGCCAATTGTTAGTTGAGCAAACAAACGTAAGGCTTTTACTTCTATAATGGATTTTAATGAAACAATTGTTTCTGTTTACTTTATCTCGTCCCCTCGAACAGAGAAGTATTAAGATCATAAAAAAAATCTATCTTGAGATTTTGATAGAAAATGTTAACCTTTCTTGACCCCCTGAAACAGAAAATGTTTTCGCTACGTCGACAGTCTGTCTCTGTATCCCAGCCTAGATCAGAAACCATTTTACTGATCGGGTTAAAACATTGTATCATGAAGGTACTCAAAGGATATTTTTCTGTAATTAGACGTCTAATCTTAAAATTAAGGTTAGTTTACTAACGAGCAAAAAGAGAAAAAAATTTTTTTTCTTGAAATCCGCTAAAACGAGTTTGACCAAGATTTGACATTAGATAAAAATGGAAACTACCACTTTCCCATGAAAATGACTTTTGATAGTCCTTTATATTGGCAAAAACCTACAATTTGTATCATATCCCCACAGATATTTGAGATATGAAATAACTTATCATTGATTAGTTGTGGTGCTATTAAAAATACAAATATTTTATTTGAAATTTATTTTTATGAAATCAATAATTTCTTAGCTATAATAAAGTATATATATATATATATATATATATATATATATATATATATAATGCTTGTTTTTGAAATCTGAAATTGATTGGTAAAATTTTGAGTCAGTACTTTTCTTGAAAAATGGAGTAAAATTAAAAATGTACTGATGGCGCTAACTATTTTAGATTTATGTTCTGTGACCCCTCTAGTATCTATACATACAAACGAATGTTATGAATTGAGCGCGGTACACAGTTGAAACACTATTGGAGAAAATTAAAGCTAAACAAATTAATGTTATATCTAAAAACTCCTCAAAATTTGAAAGTTAAGACTTAGATAGATTACTCTAGATATATTATATATAATTAAATTTATAAATCAAACAATTGCCAAATTATTAGATGATTAAGTGAGATTATAAGTCCAAATGTATAATAATAATTTACTTCTGGTGAAAAAACAAATTGTCAGATATGAAAATTTATATACAATTAATGATGCATCATCAACTAGATCATACACGAGTTGATGACAAGTCTAAAATATATGTTGACACGTTAAAATGTTGTTACAAAACTTTAAAATATACAATAAAGTATGGTACAAAGCAATGTTTTAAGTTAAACTCTGTTGTAAAATAAAATAATACAATTTTAAGGTTAACATCTGCCAAACAAAATTAATGAAGAAATTAAGTGATGTGGAATAATCTAAGTCTTATCTGATTCCTTTTCCCATTACTCCATTATGATATTTAGCACTGGGAACATGCTGGATTACGTTATTCCGACTTTCAACAATGTTTGGAATGTTTTCTAAAATGCTCAAAATATTTTAAATATTTTAAAGACAAATTTTCTTGTAAATATGAAAGACGATTTTACTGAAATACAAATTTCAATTTTTTTTAATGTGACGATGAGAAATTGTTCAAAAATACAAAACCCTTTATTTCGAAATTCTGGTTGCTGCCAGTAGCTTCTTCTTACCCCGGAAAACCCCTTCCTACTATTTCCACTTGATATTATCGATAATATTTAATATCATGAGTCCTTATTTCTTTAATTCTTTATTTATTTTTGTAGTACAATATATATTTCCTTTAGCTTAATATCAGTACTTCAGTAGCCATCCCACAGTTTATGAAAAAAATATAAAAATATTTGTATGGAACTCTGCGCTTCACAGTGCCAGTAACGTGGTGTTTGACTGTTTGTGCGCATGCGCACATTAGGGAGGGATGAGTGAGGAGGAAGGCGGTACTAGTGAGGTAGAGTAGAGCACTGTTTCCTCACAGTGTCAGCTCTGGCGTGATGGAAGGAAGGTTTTTTTTTACTCAGCGTGTGTTGTGCTTAAAAAAAAAACCGTGTATCATATTCATTGCATGTGATAAAGTGTAGAAGAGTGTAGAATTAGATTATTATTCTGCTTCCAGCTATTCTATTAGATTTTTTTTTTCGGTTCTTTTATTTAACAAAAAGACTAAATGCGCTTGCAATACTTTCAAATGAAGAAAAAATTTTCTTCAATTGTCATCCAAAATCAATGGGGAAAATTATTGAACTTTTTGCGCAAATTAAAACAAGAAGAATGGCTTTCATTTTTAAATGAATAGATCAAGCTAGAACTGTAAACAATTTAAGTTAAGATAAGTAAAAAAGTTTTTTTTTTTAAAGATTGTATTAAGATTCTTGAATAAATTTTCTTTTTATACAAGTTTTTTTTCCTTTACAACAATTTTAAAACAAAGGCTAAAAAAAATTCTGGAGCATCACCCCCCACTAATTTTAGCTACGAACCGCCACTGCTTCCTACATAACTGAAAGAGGGGAGATTTGGTAACAGTTAACTCAGAGAGAGCGAAGATAAAGTTTTTCATCTCCATAGGACCTGCAGTTTCCTCAACAATGATATTGGGTATTAGTGAGTCTGAATATGAGGACGAGCGTGATGATGTCTAAGACCAAGATGTTAATTTCGATCTTTGTGTGAAAGAATATTCCATCCTAGAAAAATGCTCTAAGGGTTAACGTTGAGAATTCTCTGTTTTACATGAAATATCAGTCGCGATCCGGATTCTTCACTGGCCTGAGCTCCACCGCTTTCAAATTTGTAATGACTCTGTGCGCAAGTAGCGTGTGAGAGGGTTTATTCTGAGCTCAACAAATATGAAAAATAGATAAAATAGCAGCATACAATGAAGAGTTTAAGTTATTATTTTGACAATAAAAAGTTATTCTTTCTCTCAATGCTATGTTCCCAGAATTGTTGGAATGCTTTTGTTCACTGAATATTAATTTTAATTAGGTACTGTTTAACGTTAGCGATTAAGCAAATCAACTAAAGAAATTCCGAATATATTGCTCCAGTGCAAAAGTCATACTTTCCACGGTGTTGTAATACATTCTAGACAACTGGTCTTAAAATGTGTTTTTATTTACTCAGTTTATAATCTAAAATATTATCGAGAGCTATAAACTTGTTAATGTTTAATTAACAAAAATATATCGTGCTATGGTTAACGGAATATATTGTTTTTTTCTTTTTACGTTTTACTAAGCTGTTCATTTGTATTTATTTTTAATTGTGTGAACTAGAGTTATTTCTAACAGATCAGATGGATATTTGTATTCAGTTTTTAATTTTGGCAGTTAACATTACTTTTAAGATCAGTTTTGTGTTAATTCATTTAAAATATGTATTTTAATTATATTAAATTGAATGTTATTCCCATGTCAAGAATACTAATTTTGGTTTGTCGGGGTGTTTCATCTTTATTGGAAACAATAATAAAAACCAATTGTCTTGGTGATTTATTTGTAAATGTTATAATAATTATTATATTTGATCAATATGGGTTGTGGGGGATCATTAAATACTAAACCGAGGGTCTGAAGATGAGCCAGGCTTGACGCTGATTGAAACTAGTAAAATTTTAGATGTTTGCTGTTCAAACTCAGTCTAGGATCAACGGATTTTTGTCGAATGATGAAAATCTGTAGTGCAAAACTACTTCATTCAGAGTGTAAATAAGGCCTGAGTGGCATGTAAGAGCTCTAGAAAGTATATCACCCTTTCCCGATAAAATTGGTAGACTTTTTTCTCGCCCGCTCGTAGAATTATGTGTGAAAATCAAAGGGGTACCAACCTTTGGGGCATTGTTAAATCAATTTTTTAAATAATTTGATGTTTAAACGTTAGAGAAAAAGAAAAATTTTTTAAAAAATTTTTTTCTTTGTGCAAAAATTTAATTAGGGCAAAGTTGCGTGTTTGAACCCAAAATCCCTTTTTGGGCGGGCTATTTGCCTTTTTGAAACTTTTAACCCCGGGGTCTAGGGGGATAAAAAAATAAAAGAGGGTTTGGGGGAAGATGTTCGAAAAATTTCTTATTAATTACACTTTAAATTTAGAAAAAACTAGGCCTTTTGGTTCCTCCCCTAGCCCCTGGGTTTTAAAAAAATTTGGGGGGGGTTTTTTTTCAATTTTATTTTACCTTTAATTTTAAATTGAAGGGGTTAAAAATTCAATTTGATCATTTTTGGGAAAAAAGAAACTTACCTTACGTAAAATTACCTTTTCGAACCCTTTAAATTACGGAACTTCGTTTAAGGGTTTCCCGTTTAATTTACGGGAAAAGTAGATTTTTTGACAAAATAATTAAAAATATTTCCGGGTTTTGTATTCAGATTTTTGTTCCCAAACTGTCCTTAAAACGAAAACAATTTTTTTTAAAGGGAACGTTTTTGGAATTTTGTATTAAAACTATCTATCACTTTTTTCAAAATTTGGGGGAAAAAATTTTTGGGCTTTGGAAAAAGCTTTCTCGTTTGTTAAAAATTGCAAGGGATTTTTTTTCGATTTTTTGTAAAAAAATTTATAATAAAAAAAAGTGCAAAATAAAATGGCTTTTTTTTTTTATTTTTTTTTTTTTTATTTTGTTTTAATATTAAAAGGGGTCAAGTCCCATCTATTTGAAATCAGGGTTTTCCGTGAAGAAAAACTATGCCCTGATTTCCCTATCGAAAAACTTGGTTCGGGACTTTCCCTTTGAATTGGTCAACCCTTTAACTTTTTTAAGGACCTTTGTCTGACGGACCCACCCCCCACAGTTTTTGTAAAATTTGTGTTGAGCCGGACTTTTCTGAGGACGGGTAGTTCGGGGTTCGAATCTCGGGGGGGGGGTGAAACCCGAGGTGTTTTTTTTCCCTAAATGGTTTTTTCCCCCTTCTTTCCCTCCACACAAAATTGGGGGGTTTTATTTTCCCCTAACCCCAAACCTTTCCCCAAATTCCCCTTTTCCTTAGCGTAATTTTGTACCAAAAGGGGTTTAACCCCAAAGGGGGTTTGTAAAAAAAACGCGGTGCTAAAAAAATAAAAAGTATATAAAAGTAATTGACCTTTAACAAAATTTTCAAATTTATTTCCCGGGGCGTTTTTTTCAAAAGGGTTTAAGGGTTCCTTTTTTCCCATCAAATGACTGGTTTTTGGGAGTTGCTCCTTGATGGTAGACTACTTCTTTTGAAGAGTTTTTTTTTAGACGATGGGCTCTTACTAAACCTTTTTTGAAATTTTGGGGAAAAAGTTCGTTTATTAAGGATACGGACGGTAAAAAACCGAAAAGAAAAGTATTAGGACCAAATTTCCAGGGCTTACGGATAAAAGGAGTCATAAAGTTTATGAGAAAATCAAACTTTTTTTTGAAAAAGATATGGCCCCGGGAAAATTTTATTGGTAAAATTTATTTTAAAATTTTAAAAAAAAATCTTTAATTTTTTCTTTGTTTTATTCTAAAAAAAAAATATTTGGGGACCAACTTCCATTCTCATCCATTAAAAATGTGTTCATGGATTAAGTCAGGGTTTAAAAATTCAAATAGGAAATTTTTTTTGTGGGGATTGTAATTTGTTTTCTTTTCAAAAAGTACACTTGACGTAAAAGTCGAACGTATTTTTGTGGAATGCTTTTGTATTGGACCCCGGGAAAAAGAAATGGGGAAAACCACCTTCCACTGCATCCTTTTTTGATATTCAAAAACCTTTTTAAAGTTAAAAAACCAAAACATTTCAGTCTGCAACCCCTTTTATCGGTTTGGGGCCCGGAAATCTAAATATTGGGGGCCCTTATATTTTTTGGGTTTGTTAAAAAGGGGAAAAGGGGGGGTGTTCGAATACCGGGTCTTGGTGTACTCAAAATAGCTTTTCATAAAAAAGTTTCTTCATAAATAGGGTTTTTCCCAAAAATCCGTTCATTAAAAATTTGGGTTCATTTTTTCCCAAATTATATCTCCCTATCTTTACTCCAATTTAGTTTTAGTTAAAATTTCGGGTAGTCCGGAAGGACTGTAAAGGGGGGCCTTTGGAAAAAAAAAAAAAGCTTAACGCCTTTTATCCCTTTTTTTGGTCGCCGTGTATGTTTACATTAAACTATTTCCCCCTGTGGGGAAAATTTAGGGGAATTTTCCCTTTATTTGGGTTAAACAAAGTGCACTTTATGAACTGATTTCGTATACAAACAAAAAGATAATTTTCTTGGGGGGCAAGGGGCAAAAAATAAACCCCCAATTTGTCCGGGTAAAGGTATTTTCTCACACGCTCCAAGGGGTTTTTTTAAAATTTCTTTCTTTGACATGGACCCGGCTTTCCCCCTTCCCCTACGAAGGGGAATTGCGCCAACCAAATTTTGGGATTGCTCAAAAGGGAAATTCGTTAACCCCGACTATTTGGAAATTTGTGAATATCTGGTCCTTTAAAAGGGAAGCCTCATTACCCCGAGACCACCGAGTCAGCCTTTTGGGGTTGTCTTTTAAGTCGTTTTCCGCAATGGATGACAGTAGCCAGAAAGGGGCCCAGGACCCCCGAGACCAAGAGACCGGGTTTTCCAGGGAAACCTGTTACATAAAAAAAATGGTTTGTTTTTTAAATTTGCCTTTTCATTTTAAAAAAAATTGGGGGTTGTCATTTATTAAAAGGGATTAAAATAATTTTATGTAAGTTAAGGGGCCCCCATTTCCTTTTTTGATAATTTAATTCTAAAAAGTTTTTGTTTAACCCCCGCGGGCTTATACCCGGGTTTTGGGTTTTAACCCCCATTTTAAATAAAATTTAAACTAAAAGGGTTAGGAATTAGGGAAAGGGTTTTTTTTTATATAAAAATGGGACCTTTCTTTGGTGTAGGAAAGGGGGGGAAAAACCCCTTTTAGGAAAAACCACCCCCTTCAGGGGCCCCAAAATGGGAGCGAACCCCGATCTTTCCCCGTCCCGACATTTTAGTTATTCGGGGAAATAAAAAGCGTTTAAAATGCGGCCCACGAAGTGGGCTAAAATTTCCTAATTAAATTATTGTTTAAATAAAAGATTTGGGACCCATACACCAAATTTATCAGTCATCTACAAAAGAAAATTTCATTTGGTTTTTAGGAATATTAATAGTTTAAATATTTTCCCTTTACCTTTTGTTAGCGGGGTTGGGCCCAACCGGCTAAGTGCTAAGATTTGGTTCCGGCATGGCCAAAAAAAATTTGTAAAAATTTTATGTTTCACTTTTTTGTTGGGTTGACGGTCAAAGAACTTTATTATTGTGTTAAAGGGGCCCTTTTTTTTACAAAAAACAAAGGGTAGTTTGGCCCCTTCAAAACTGCTTAAAAATTTTTTGTTCAAAATGTGCGTTACATTTCAATAAGAGGAAAAAAAAACTTATTTTTAAACCCTATTTATTGCTAAAAATTTAAAGTAACTACTCATTTCTAATGTTTTTTTCAATTAGAAACATAGTTTATGTTTGGGTTGGCTTCTAAATAAAATTTAAAGGGGTTTAAAAATAACTGGTATAATTTATAAGTGTAACCCGTATTTGCTTGTATGGTGAAAAGGGAAACTTTTAGTCCCCCTTTGGGGATTCGAAAAAACCCCCCGGCCTCCTGGCAAATTTGGGAAACCCAAGGAAAGTTTTTGACTGCAGGGTCACAATTCTTTATTTTTAAAAATGTCCCAATTTCCAGGATGGTTAAAAATTTACTTTTTATGAGGTAATTTTATTATAAAAATGCCAAAATAAAACTTCTCTGTCGGGGGTAATTAGAATCTTTTTTTAAAATTTGGGGGGTTCAAATTTGGAAATTTTGTGATTCAAAATTAAATTAAGATTTGTATTTCCCAATTGGGATTGGACTAATCTATAGTTATTAAATATAAACAATTTTGTTTTAAAACACAATTGTAACTGATAGTAAAAAATTCAATAAACAAAATTTTTATTTTTTTGATCCCATACTTCCAAAATAATCTCGCTTTTCACTTTTCCCAAATTAAAAAAATTGGGAAAAGTAATTTTTTTGTGTTTGATTGATTTTTTTATAAAAAAGGAGGGGTCAACCCCCTTTTTTACCACCAAACTTTTTGGGGCTTTTAACATCTGGGAAATTCTTTTTATTTTAAAATTAGGGGAGGCGGCAAATTTTATTTTGGGCTGATGGGGGTGACCCCTTTTTATTACCCAATAGCAAGTTTTTTTTTCCTTCGTCGCAATTTTCCGCCACATTGTTTGTGGGGCCCATGCTTCAACAATTTGGGGTTTGGGCGGGTTGGGAGTCTCGTGGTGTCCTCGTTCTCTACTTCTTGTGTTTAAAATTTTTCCCTGGGAGGGTTTTTTTAGGGTTTTTTGGCCACATCAAAGAGCTTAATCGGGGAACCCAAAATTTCGGTGAATTGGTTCGAAAAATCGACCCTTATTGAAAAGTTGTTTTGTTAAAGGGTTTTACGTTTAAAACTTATCTCATTATATTGGTTTGGGTAAATAAAACCCCAGCATAATTTTTCAAGGTTTTTTTTTTTTGGGTTTAATTTAAACCCTTTTTACTTAAAAGGAATGTAAATTATTGCGATTTTGTGTTGTCAAAAGTGATTGTCCCAAAAATTTCCATAATTTGTTTCCTTATGTTTTAATGGCGGGTTTTTTTGAAAATTTTATATTATTGGGAATTCTTGTACTGGCTTTTTTTTATTTCCAGGGGGGATTTTAAATTTTTTACGGGTTTTAAATTTGGGCAATTTTTTTGTTAAATACAACATTTTAAACGGGTAATCACAAAATATATTTTAAAAAAATTGTCTTTTAAACACTGTTTTAACTTTTTTAATCCAAAGTGGTCGGGAAAAGAGAAAAATTTTCATTTAAAGGCAGTGACACTACTTTTTGTGAAAAAGAGGAATTGGGAAAACCCCAATCATAAATTGGTGAAATAAACATCCTCAGTGGGAAACCCCGGCCTTTGGGGTTTTAAAACCCCGTCAACGTTAAAACCAAATAATTTTGAGTATCAGCACCCATTACAGCTCATCCACCCGGGGGCCCCGGGGTAGGTTTTTTTTAAAAAAGCCAGCAAATAAAAGATTGTTTGTTCCCGTGCAGCTCCGAAGCCAAGCTTGATGTTTTAAAACAACAAACTGTCACCTAACCTATTGTTTCTTTTGGGGCCGTATTTTAAAAACCCATTTTGCTTCCCTTCATTGCTTTTTTCTTAATGAATTTCACCTCATAGCGTTTAAATGTTTCGAAAAAGGGGTTGGGAACTGTTGTTTCCCCGCGTTTTGCCTACTTCTAAGCCGCTTTAGGCTTAAAAGGGCAGTCGGAAACATTTAAAAGTCCTCGGATTGGTGGTACAAATGTTTGCAGGGGCCCTGGCCAGATAAATAGCGGAAATATCATTTTAATCACGTGAAAAAACACTTGAATTTAGGGGGCGTGAAATATCGTTGGAAACCTGGGCGTAAAAATAACAATTGAAAACATACGTGAAAAAATTGGGTTGAAATCAGACGTGGGAAAAAACACTTGGGTTTAGGAAAAGTGGGAAAAATCACTTGAACATACGTGAATAAAAACTTGAAATTTATTTCGTAAATATAAACTTGCACGGGGCGTGAAAATAAAAACTTGAATCAAAAAGTGAAATTTTCGCTTGAATCGACGTGAAATATCGGGTTAAATTTTTACGTGAAATTTTCGCTTGAATAGACGTGGGAAAAACACTTGAAATTTTCCCTGAAATTGCCCCCTTTAATTAAAGAAGTGAAATAACACTTGCATTTAGGGCTGAAATAACACTTGAATCAAAACGTTTAAATATCCTTTTAAAACAGAAAGTGAAATATCGCTTGAATCCAAATTGTTAAATAAACCCTTGCAAACAACGTGAAAATAACACTTGCATCAGGGCGTGGGAAAAAATCGCTTTAATCAGACGTGAAAAAAACACAGAAATTTTTTTCGTGGATTTTCGGGGTTTTAAAAAAGAAATGAAATAACACTTTGGGGAAACAACGTGAAAAAACACTTTAATCAACGTGAAATATCGCTTTAATCAAAACGGGGAAAAAATTAGCTTGAAAACAGTTGTTAAATAACCCCTTGCATTAGACGTGAAAAAAATCACTTGGGACAGACGTGAAATATCGCTTGAATCATACGTGAAATATCCCTTGAATTAGATCGTGAAATATCGCTTGAATTCATACGTGAAATATCGCTTGAATCCAGACGTGAAATAACACTTGAATCAGACGTGAAATATCGCTTGAATCATACGTGAAATAACACTTGAATCAGACGTGAAATTAAAAACTCGAATGGACAAAACAGATGAGGTGACTTCTTATCTTTAAAGATTTCTCAGTTTAGCAATGAATCTTGTAACAAAAGTTGTTAGATCTGTATTATTTGTGCGAATTCGGGGCTATTTAGGGAGGAAGAGCGGTGTTGAACAAGGAAATAACTTTCCCCCATCCCAGGATAGATTTGCCCCTTCTGGGTTTATTTCACGCGCCTCTTTTGATAAAAAGATGAAGTTTGAGTTTGTATAAAATTTCAAATGGCTTCTAGAGGACATTCAAATTTTCAAGATTTGCTGGGATAACTGGGTCTCTGACGCCTTTTTGGCTTAAGGAGCCTAAACTCTCAAACAGACTATTTTTTACTAATTCCCTCCCTCTTGTAAGAATAGGGTTCCTCTGCCACTGAAGGGGAAATAATGTGGGCGATTTCATCCTTTTATCAGAGAAAATCCAAAAGATTGAAATTTAGTTCGTATTCGTAAAAATACTTGAGGTTTTACTCAAACAATTTGTCCATAACCGCTTCGGTGCGCATGGTCTAAGGCTCTACTCTAGCAGTAGACTAGACTACCGATGACTGGGAGATTGAGGTTCGAATCTCGGTCTGGTGTACTGAGAGAGTATTTTCCAAAATAGTTTTCCATTCTCTCTCTATCTAAATGTGGGTACACTTCTTCGAAATATAACGTTCCTAATCACAAAACTATTAGCATAATTAGTACAAAAGAGTAAAACCCGGACGAGTAGTAAGACGGAGTGTTAAAATATGTCAAAGTACCAATCCAAGCCCAAAGATCTGTGCTGAACGTACTAATTAACTGAATACACTGCTCCCGTTGAGGAGGCTGCTACTCTTTCAATAAATAACGTTTAAATTTCGAGCACATGTTCTTACAATGTATTAGAGATATTTAATTTGAGATTTAACTCACATTGGTGTCCAGGTGGACTAAATTTCGGGCTCATCTTGTCTGATTTGTCTGTTACAAGAAATCAGGGTTAGAATCCCTGAAAGGTGTAGGCCCTTACTAAAAGAGATATTTTCCCTAATCGGTTTTCTACCTACCCTTCACGTAAATACGGGTACATTTCCTTGTAATTCCGCTTCTATCACCGCTACCTCGCAAGAGTAGATGAATGTATACAACTCGGACGTGTAGTAAGAAGCGCTGGATTAAATAAAAATGCACTTTTCAAACTAATAATGGTTTATATCATAATAAGACTTACAAACTAACTTAATCATAGAGCAGAAACAGCACACAGCATACCAATTATGCTAATGGATTTGAGGATTGAGAAGGTTATATTTAGAGTACGTGTACCCGCATTTGCGTGGAGGGAGAGTGAAACACTATTTTGGAAAACCCACCCTCAGTACGCCCGACCGATATTCGAACCTCGATCTCCCCGTCATTGGCAATCCAGTCTACTGTGAGAGTAGCGCGTTAGACCACGTGGCCAATGAAGCGTGTTATATTTAATATTATTGTTATAACATTATGAAACAAGCTTTTTTTTACAACAAATGGTTAAAACAACACCTTTATGATCCAGATAATGTCTTTAAAAGTCAATTTTAAATAATTGTGATATTAGTTAATATTTCAAAACCATTAAAAAACCCTTTAACATTAACTAGGTTATTATTTATCATATAAATTATATATCACATAATAATCTATATATTAATTTGCAGCATAGCATTGTATACTTTGATTTCAAAATATTATTACTATTATTATTACTATTATTATTAGCACCGCGTCTTACTACCCGTTCGGGTTATACGCACTTACGCTAATGTGTAATGGTAGGGTGATTGTGAGATGAAATGGAGGACCTACAGTTTAAACGTGGTATCCGAACCACGGTGGAGGCTTGGCATTCCTCACATTCACAAGTTGTGATTAATACACGTCTTGTCAGAGGTGAAGGAAGGGTTTGGTAATCAGATAAATCTGTGCCAGGACCGAGGATTGAACCCCGGACCCCAGCAGATAAGTCCGACAACCTTACCCCTAGACCGCCAGGTCACCCAAAATGTTATTAACAATAATACAAAATGCCTGCGTCCATCCAGATATTTCTGTATTTAGGGTGAGATTCCTATCGATCCGATCTTTTTTTTTAAACGCCAAATAAAGAATCGATTCGTGAATCAGATCGAGACGTTTGACTCGATCTAAACATTGATTAATCTAGGGCAAATAGCCAATCTTCCTAAAGCTCTTCCCTGTTCCAAGATTGTCATTGAGGGGCAAGACGGGCTTACAACGGTTAGCCCAATAAACTGGCCCGTTAAATCTTGACCCACTGTACATCGCAAACTACCTTGTACACTGTACATCGCAAACTACCTTGTACACTGTACATCGCAAACTACCTTGTACACTGTACATCGCAGACTACCTTGTACACTGTACATCGCAGACTACCTTGTACACTGTACATCGCAAACTACCTTGTACACTGTACATCGCAAACTACCTTGTACACTGTACATCGCAGACTACCTTGTACACTGTACATCGACAGACTACCTTGTACACTGTACATCGCAAACTACCTTGTACACTGTACATCGCAAACTACCTTGTACACTGTACATCGCAAGCTACCTTGTACACTGTACATCGCAAACTACCTTGTACACTGTACATCGCAAACTACCTTGTACACTGTACATCGCAAGCTACCTTGTACACTGTACATCGCAAACTACCTTGTACACTGTACATCGCAAGCTACCTTGTACACTGTACATCGCAAGCTACCTTGTACACTGTACATCGCAAACTACCTTGTACACTGTACATCGCAAACTACCTTGTACACTGTACATCGCAAACTACCTTGTACACTGTACATCGCAAGCTACCTTGTACACTGTACATCGCAAGCTACCTTGTACACTGTACATCGCAAACTACCTTGTACACTGTACATCGCAAACTACCTTGTACACTGTACATCGCAAACTACCTTGTACACTGTACATCGCAGACTACCTTGTACACTGTACATCGCAGACTACCTTGTACACTGTACATCGCAAACTACCTTGTACACTGTACATCGCAAACTACCTTGTACACTGTACATCGCAAACTACCTTTGTACACTGTACATCGCAGACTACCTTGTACACTGTACATCGCAGACTACCTTGTACACTGTACATCGCAAACTACCTTGTACACTGTACATCGCAAACTACCTTGTACACTGTACATCGCAAGCTACCTTGTACACTGTACATCGCAAGCTACCTTGTACACTGTACATCGCAAGCTACCTTGTACACTGTACATCGCAAGCTACCTTGTACACTGTACATCGCAAGCTACCTTGTACACTGTACATCGCAAGCTACCTTGTACACTGTACATCGCAAACTACCTTGTACACTGTACATCGCAGACTACCTTGTACACTGTACATCGCAAACTACCTTGTACACTGTACATCGCAAACTACCTTGTACACTGTACATCGCAGACTACCTTGTACACTGTACATCGCAAACTACCTTGTACACTGTACATCGCAAAACTACCTTGTACACTGTACATCGCAGACTACCTTGTACACTGTACATCGCAAACTACCTTGTACACTCCACTTTTCATTGGAAGAGCCTTTCAGGGAAACGCAACATTGCCAATATTTTACTTTATTATTAGAGTTCGATCCCCGGCGCTTCCAAAATTTATCTTTAAGCGATGGGTCTAGACCGATGTCAAACTCAGCCTCGCGAGGACACATGAGAAGATTCTTGAATAAAGAAGTAGCAGCTTTGGTTTATAAAACTGAGATCAACGGCCGGAGGACTCGTGCTGATCACATGACACCCTCTATCCGCCAATGTTGGTGCTATAATCGCTAACGGCGGAGGCCGCTCTTTCTTGAGTAGTCTCACGTGGAGTAGTTTTAAAGGTATTGAGACCATCTTTCAACAGTGATAGCTTCACATCGCATGAACTGACGCATGAATATAATGAAACTAGTTCTAGTAGCTTTCCTAGCTGTCTGACAAGGTCTTCACTGTGAACATTGGACTGTGCGCTCAACACACAGTTATTTAACTACAACAGGTGTGGACGATAGGATCTGTAATGTGGAGATGCAAACACATAAGCATGTGTACAGGAATGGAAAAACACACGCGAGAAAACCCATTTAGGTTCAGACGATAAGGATTCTGACGCCTTAAAGGTGGGGATGTAGGGGACGCGAGAAAAGGCCAGTGTTTTTGTAGGTTTTATAGCAAAACTTTTTTTTTGTCAAAATATCTCAAATATTTCTCCAGTACAAACCTAAATTTTCTTCAATTGGTGATATCAACAGTTGTTGAATATCTGTCAAGCATCTTCTGTAATTTAATGACAACTTTATCTCTTCGTTTAAAAATTTTGTCATCTAATACCGCTATGCTCATGACAGATATTCAACAACGGTTGAGGTCACCGTGTGAAGTGAAGAAAGTTAAACCACATGTTTCTACAAGAACATTATTATTATTATTTTGACCGAAAACACATTTTTTGCTATGGGAATGTTCAGAAACACTCCCTTAACTCGTGTTCCATACATCCTCACCTTAACTCGTGTTCCATACATCCTCACCTTAACTCGTGTTCCATACATCCTCACCTTAAATCGATCCACCAACGATGTTGGTTACATAGAAATGAAATACAAATATTTGACAAAAATATATATTTTATAAATTATTATTTGTATTTATGTAGGCTCCTAAGGTGTATTTAACGTGCACGTGACGAACATACTGATAGACTGAGATATTTGAAACAAGAACCGTATTCTAAAACATTGTTGTACAGTAAATGTACCATTATGACGAAGGTTTAGAAAATGTTGACACAATTGCCCTCCTCCTCTGACCCGCTCTTCATCAAACTGGTCTATGCCCATCCTATTTCTTGTCTTTGTTGCGCACATTTCCGAACGATGGCATTGTCCAGTAGTGAATATCATCTGACCTTAGCACAATTTACACGCTTAGCGCTAAGGTCGTCCGTACTTTGTACCAAGATGTATTGAATTCCTGAACAGCGGAAAGCTTGGACACGCGTTTCTTCCTTTGAAACTAGAGTGCGTACGCCGGCCGTTGGACGTGCTCACTATCATTTTCATAGGAAGGTCCTTCCTTATCTTATAGTTAGATCTACTTTCATTTAGTCATATGTAAGGTCATATGGACTGTAGGTGTTATTTTTAATAGATGTTTAGGGTGACCTGGCGGTCTAGGGGTAAGGTGTCGGACTTCTATGCTGGCGGCCGGGGTTCAATCCTTGGTCCCGGCACAGATTTATCTGATTGCCAAACCCTTCCTTCACCTCTGACAAGACATCTTGTGAATGTGGGGAATGCCAGACCTCCACCGTGGTTTGGATTCCACGTTAAACTGTAGGTCCTCCATTTCATCTCACAATCACCCTACCATTACACATTAGGCTAAGTGCTTATAACGCAAACGGATATTAAGACGCGGTGATAATAATAATTATAATAATTATTAAAATTATACTAATAATTATAATAATTATTATAATTATTATTATTATAATAATTATTATTATTATAATAATTATTATTATTATAATAATTATTATAATTATTATAATTATAATTATTATAATTATTATAATTATTATAATTATTATTATTATAATTATTATAATTATTATTATTATAATTATTATAATTATTATTATTATAATTATTATAATAATAATTATTATAATTATTATTGTAAAATGTTATCAATTTTAACCGAAAAATATATATTTGTATTTTCTGAAAAACCTTTCATTTGAAAATTGGACTTTAGATGATGTGGACTATATTCAGAATCAGAACGTAACTGGAGACGCTCAAAACACAGGATGTTGGTATTACCCCTTAGCGGGCTTAGCACATCGATATCCGACACAAATAGCCCATTTTTAATAGAAATATTAGTACCCTTTCACAAAATTGTAAATCAAAGGCACAGAGTACCGGTTTTCAGTGGCGTCTCCAGTTATTTTCAGTTGAGGGCTTAAACCCAAAGTTAATATAATCCCCTTCCCTATAGAAGGTTTATTTTAGGCGTATTCTATTATGTTTAAAATATTTCAAAGTTTGTGTATTTTTAAAAAAACAAGGAAAGCCTTATTTTAAGTTTTGTTGGAGAATAGGTGATTTTATCAACACAAATATCAGCTGATATTCCACTTTTTTTCTCTCGGCACTCGAACAACCTTGAACATTTTTATGTGTAACATTGTCAAAACCAAAGAACAGTCACTTTGTTAAAACATTAATTTCAGAAAAATGCAAATATGTATGAACTTTTTGTGAGGTCGCAATGAATTTCTGGGGCCATAGTTTGAATTTCTGGCCCACTTTGAACAAACCTAAAATTTCGTTTCCAAAGGAATAATGAAATAATATTTATAATGTTGTGTATAAACGCCAAATTAAGATATTTTATACAGTTTAATATGAGTTACTGGAATACTGAAATATCCTCAATATTACCTAATAAATAAAATGCAAAAAAACTACATTTTAAACTATCGGTTAAGCACAAAAAAAAATCGTCAACTTCCATATGTTCCCATACACGTCAATATCTATAACTGCGTGTGAACGAATTACGTGGCCTTATAGCACAGATCATAAAGATGTTATTGTCTAGGACATCGTGCAGGGAACAATAGGTGGTGCAACTATGTAATTGATTTAAACTTATTGGTGTAAATTGCTTACCAAATAGTTCGTTTACAAAACCTAAGGCTGGTAACAAAAACCTTTTTCGTTTGATATTTTCATTGCATTACAACTTTTATTTAATCTCACTCAACAAGACTTCTTATACATAATTTAATGAGCACATTTCCGGTGATTGAAATTATGAGAAAACGGCTTAACCTATTTTGAAAAATGAATACTCATTTTTCAGGAAATCGGAAAAAATAGTAGCCTAAAAACTAAAACCCAATTTTCTATCGAATTTTCCATCTTTTCCTTCTGTGCGGACAGTGGCTTATTTGTACATCTCCATGGAAACCATGACTTGTGTATATTTGTATATCTCCATGGAAACCATGACTTGTGTATATTTGTACATCTCCATGGAAACCATGACTTGTGTATATTTGTACATCTCCATGGAAACCATGACTTGTGTATATTTGTACATCTCCATGGAAACCATGACTTGTGTATATTTGTACATCTCCATGGAAACCATGACTTGTGTATATTTGTACATCTCCATGGAAACCATGACTTGTGTATATTTGTACATCTCCATGGAAACCATGACTTGTGTATATTTGTACATCTCCATGGAAACCATGACTTGTGTATATTTGTACATCTCCATGGAAACCATGACTTGTGTATATTTGTACATCTCCATGGAAACCATGACTTGTGTATATTTGTACATCTCCATGGAAACCATGACTTGTGTATATTTGTACATCTCCATGGAAACCATGACTTGTGTATATTTGTACATCTCCATGGAAACCATGACTTGTGTATATTTGTATATCGATAAAATAAATAAATATTTATCTTTGGTTAAAAATAATAACAGCTCAAATCTGACTCGAGTGGTTTGTTGCAACAAATAGTAGAGAGCTGGGAGAGGGGTTGTTTTAAGTTATCACCTTGGCGTGAAGGGGGACAATCCACGTTTTGATTATAATTAAACACCGAAAGCTAAATATCAAAGTCGGTAGCTCTTGACGAATAAACTTTTAACTGGAAAGTCGAGTAAGGGCTTATTATAAACAACTTTTCCCAATAAAAAGTTTATAATACATTTGAGTCCAATAATCTGCAGTCGTCGTTGCAACGATCCACTAGTTTAATATATTTTGATACCCGCTACGGTGGTCACATAGTCTAGCGCGCCACTCTCGCAGTAGACCTGACTTCCTATGACGGGAAGATTGGGGTTCGAACGCGGTAGAGTATACTGTGGGTGTTTTTTCCAAAATATGTGTCCATTCCATATAAATCTAGCCTCCTAATCCCTAAAACCATCATTAGAATATAAGTGCCTAACCCGAATGGGTAGTAAGACGCGGTGCTAAACAATATATACATACATTTTGATATTGTGGTATGATCCACAAGAAATCAGAAATGTGAATTAAAAGAAAGGGCGAGTCTAATCAATGTTGTTCAAGGTTAAGACTACTGGTCGCTAGAATTGTAAGTAAATTGCTGAATATTTTCTCCAAGACACTTGCCCCCCACAGCCCTCCTGTAAGAAAATGTGATGTACCTCCTCCCTCTCTTTCCTCCCACCCCCCCTATAAGCTTTACTGGCATGGGTCCGATTGTAAGAAATGTAACAATTGTTAACTCCTCTGTTTAGTCGTTATCATCCGCAGGAACTGCAATATTATAGCGAAAATATTAAAATCACGTGTGCATAAAAATGGTCAAAGTTGAAATAAGTTGGCTATTTCTCAAATATTCCAAATTGGGGGTAAACTTGATCCAGTTAAGAGTCCACTTTCATGGCAAGAACCTTTGAGGAAATTCGAACATACATTTTGATAACATTATACTACTGTATGTTATTATTTTACCAAACGTGACAGCTGCAATCTGCTGATCACATGATTTGTCGTATGAATACGTGAAAATAGATCTAGTAACTTTTCTATTAGCCCTATTAAAATTAGACTTTAGCATGAGGGGTTGTGAAATATATCTATACTAATATTATAAAGAGGAAAGATTTGATGTTTTGTTTTTTTGTTTGTAATGGATAAACTCAAAAACTACTGGACCTATTTTAAAAATTCTTTCACCAATATAAAGCTACATTATCAGCGAGTAACATAGGCTTTATTTCATTTTGAAAATTTAATTTATTCCTCATAAAAATGTCTATAGTATATTATATAGTCGTTGGAAATAAAGTTGTTGAAGGGAAAGTGGGGTTGGAGAAGGGGGCGGGGGAATAGGGGTGAGGAAAGAGGAATGAGATAAAAATAGGAGGGAGGATAAAAAGAGGGAGGGGGCTATAAAATGATGGTAGGACTGTATTTTCAACAACAAAAAGTAAAAAAGTTTTGTTTTTATATTTACATGATGGATGATTTGAAGCTTTGTTTTACAGGATTCTTTACAATATTTTTTTACGGGGAAGGGAGCTAGTATCTAAATAAAAAAAGCAATTTTTTTCCTTAAGATTTATGAATTAATTGCTTTAATTTATACGAAGTCATAATAAACAGCTTTATTGAGGAAGAATATATACATCTTCATACAAACTCATGAGGTACAGTTACCATGAATATAATGAGGAACTGCTGATCATCTTCCTCACGTTCTCCGGCCTATGCCACCTCCTTTTGATGGCGGGATTGCTGTGGGTGGATCACTGCGTCTGCGTTTCCTCCAGCCCTGCAATAGCAGGGGGCCAGCCCTTGGCGAGGTCGATGTACACTTTATCAGGGCTTGTCGAATGGTTTCTGGTAGTTCTGGGTAATTGGCCGCCATTGTCTGGTGTTTGTCGCGGACGGGTTGAAGCTTGGATGTCGTGGCTTTCAAAGCCAATGTCTACTTCCAACAGTGGAGTCTCTGGTGGCAACAGGGAGATGCCCAGGCTTCTTGCGACTGGTGCTGCAAGCCTGGGTGCCGCTCCAGCTGGTTGGGGACTGAGTTGTTGCTGGTATGATCTGGGTGCTAAGCAGTTCTAGTCGTTTCTCGAGTTCATGATCAAAATTCACGGTTTGTGACAGTTACTGTAGGGCGACGAGTATCTGCAGCTGGTCTTCCCCAGGCATTGTTGAGGGTTCTGAGTTTGCGTCTCGCCGGAACTGGACGGTCTTACACAGGATGTAGGACCTTACGCGGGGTGGTGTAGTGGTCGTTCCCCCTTGTGCTATAAAGGAGGGGATTGAGGTGGAGTCCTGTAAACTGAGAGATATCCTTGTCTGGTGCCGGTGGCCGTTGGACTGTATTCCTCGGCAACGGGCTTCCTGGTGCCGACACGGTTTTTCCCGATCTCAAATCCACGATGGACTTGTCAGCGTCAATATTTTCCGCTTTTATCTTGTCGAGAGATGCCGAAATATGTCCGATGTGTTCTTGGTGAGCTTCTCTTTCTTCGGCTAGCTTGTCCCAATTGCTAGAAATAAGAAAAACTATTGGCATAATAATTCAGAAAAAACCTAGAAAACAAAATTAATTGGTTTAATTTGTATAAATACTATGTACCACTAGCTTTTGCTTGAAAAAATAAGGTTGATCAATGTGGACTTGAATTGTTAAGATGCGGCTTATTTGGTTCTTAAATGGGTGCCTTATTTAACATTCCAAAAATTAACGATTATAAATATCGTAAAAATGCTTTTACAGATTAATATAAAAAGTTTTAGTTTATTAAAGTGAATGTCGAATTGTTATTTGTCATTCATAAACTAACTCTTTCTGGAGCAACTGATTATATCAGCACACGACCTATAAACTAACTCGCGTCTAGAACAGACACAGCGACCAACCAAGGGGAGGTCAGCATTTCGGCCATGCCGGGACCTTGGATCAGGCGACAGACCCGCTACTTTGTGCTGTTGCACACGTACCGATAATATCGGGTGTCGGTGGTAGTGAGATTCCATGTAATCTTATGACCCTGTTGCACACGATGCCGACACTACAGCATTATCGTGACGACGACCAACTTGTCGCAGCCATGTCGGCGGCCCCCTCGATAAATACACCGATATCAGTGCGCAGAGCAGGTGGCCACTAGTCTGCAGCTCTCATCTTGCATTGTTTGGTTTTGTCTTTCGTGAGGTTAGGTGCTTGCGCGTTCGTTTCCTTCATTCTACTTTTGAGTAAAATGTCTATTATATTCAAGTATGACATCGTGACCTTAATTGAATTAGTGGAGAGTAGAACGTGTTTATGGGACAAAACAAGTGAGGAATTCAAGGACTGGTAGATGAAAAACAGCTTTGGCTTGAAGTGTACTCATTGGAGCCAAATTTCTTACAACTGGACAGAAAGGAGCAAATAAAAGTGGGTAAGTTCTTCAAACCAGAATTTATTATGTTTGAAAACATTTTAAAAGGATATGAGGACAGTATTTATATACTTTCATACCGAAAAATAATATTTCTTAGCTTTAAATTTTGTTGTTTTGCCACGGAAGTTCCCCTTCCGATGATAAAAAAGCAATCTGCAAATGTTCCTCTAATGGCTTTGGCTGATCTTAGATTTCTACCTGGTCCATTTGCAAAGGGAGGTAAAGCCCTGAAACCTCAGGTTCCCACTAGATCTTGGCTATGTACAGCATCCATTTCTCTAACCAAATTATTCAAAATCACACTTACCTCTACAATTGATTTTGCGAATGGCTCATAAATATTCAAGGAGCTATGAAATATCCTCCATTTGTTGCCGAGAATGCCGAATGCGCACTCAACAAATCTCCACAATCTACAGTTTAATATTTTTTCCCTATCAGTTAGAAAGTTAGAAAGTTTCCTTTGTAAGGCCTTAGTAATTTATCTGTCAGAGTAAGTGCTTGGTCCCCTACCAAAACAAACGGAAGGTTTACATTGCTACCTTCTAGAATAGGGGCCGACTGTGGTACATTCAAACGTCCGTCCATTAGCATTGTGTAAAAATTTGTCCTTTGGAATACAGAAGAGCCACAGTCCTTGCCATATGCTCCTATATCCACGTATATAAAGCGATAGTTTGAATCGGATTATAGAGTAAAAATGTTTGTAGTTGAGGTTCATTGATCCACCACCAGGGTATTTCAGAACTCGCACATGCTTCCCGTCCACAGATCCAATTCAGTTCGTAAAATTAGCTGTTTTCTTGAATCCTTCACTAATAGCTTGCCATGACTCCTCTGTCAGGGATGGGAGCTGTTCTTCGCCCAAGTGGTCCCACAATGCAATACAGACTCTTCTGACACAGTTCCTGATTGTATTTACACCCAGTTTATAGCTGTAGTACAAGTCCATAAATGTATTATCACTTGCGAGATACCTTAAACAAAAGAGGTAATCGAAATAACCTAATTAAATAATGTAGTTATATTTTTCTTGTGGACTGTTCTATTTTTAGTCATTGGTAAACTATCCTTTAACGAAATTTTACCCTTAAACAAGTATACAGTGTTATTTGTCATAACACATAATCCACAGATTATACAGTTGAAACCAAAGCTTTAGAGCCATTTTCAAGATATTTCTAATTTAAAAAAATGACCGGGCAGTGAACTACCCTTCTCCGAACTTTAACCCAAAATCCAATTATATAGTGCTATTTGTCAGGTCAAACAAAACCGAAATATGCATTTTTAACTAAATCATTAGATCCATTTTTATAAAATTTAAATTTAAAAAAAATCACTCATCAGTAAACTACCCTTAATTTTAGGTCTAGGCTCAAAAACAAAAAAGTCCGGAGGTATCCATATAGTAGCTTAATATCAAATTTGAATAAAATCCATCAAACCATTCCTGATCAGTGGCTAGGGATAGAATGAATAAAAAAACTATTTTTTGTGTTCTGGTTCACATAAAAGGTTAACATCCATGATTATCTAGATTCTATTTTTCATGTCAAGAATACTTTCTCTTGATACGAAAAAGTAAAAGGCTAGTAAAAGAGAGTTAAAGGTAAATCCTTGAAAATCTTTAGTTTTCACTCTCTCTAATTTGTAAAATTAACTATAAAAAGTGGTGGCTGAGAAAAATTTAATTACAGCTCTATGTTCTGTTTGTTTTTCAGGTAACCTGATAAAGAAGAAATGGAACAACATCCGCGATCCCTTCGCGAGATCTTTGAGGAAAAAAAGTGGCCAGGCTGCGACAATACAATGACGTTCTTCAGTTCCTGTTAAAAACAACTGACAAAGATGAGACGGAGCCCAGCGTCCGTAGAGACGACAACAATGAAACTGCTGAGACACAGGAAGAGGAGACGGAAACTGTGGCACAGCAAAGAGAATATGAAGAAACGTCGACTTGGTGGAGGAGCGGGGACGCGTCAACGTTTAAGAAAGAGGGTAACCCCAATGAACGATGAAATTAACAGAAAGATCTTGAAATCGTTAGAAGAAATAGAGCCTAATGATGATGAAGCATTCTTCATTTCAGTCCTACCATCTTTGAGAGCATTTTCTGCGGATGACAAACTAGATTTCAGAATGGGTGTTCTAAAACTAATTAAGGATATAAAAAATCGCTCATCATATATCAGTGCTCCCATTTTCACTCAAACAGTTTTTCTAAACGATTCACACAGCACAGGCAACTTATCATTATCTCTTTGCCATGAAACCAATCTTGGAAACATTTCGACTTTCCTAGAGACAACCCGTGCTCCCACTTATATTCAAACGTACCTTAATTTTAATGATCAATCAATTTCAAAGCGATTCGGATAAGTAAGCATTGATAGCTTGCCACTTCACGTTTTCCTTATTGTTTAATTATTCTTAAGTTTATGTTTATGGGATTTCCATGTTTGGCGTTTCCATAATTGGCGCTCGATCACGGGGCTATAAATACCAATTAACTCACCACATCAAAATACCAGACCGCTTTAATTAGTGCTCGACCACGGGGCAATTATCAGCTAATTAAACGGTATAACTTCAATCGACGCCCAACGCGATGAACCAGATCCATAATTCATCGAACGACGTGGAGAGAGACGTCCAAAACATCATAATTAGCGCCCAACGTAAGCATTAATATTTCTCATAACACTTCAATTGGCGCATCAACGTGGGGCGAGAAAAAGCATAACACTTCAGTCTCTGGGCAGAATGTTCTGTAAAAATGGAAGGATAGAAGGTGAAATCAACGGACGGGTGAATGCATCTCGGAGAGTAGTTGGATGTATGTGGACTATTGCAAGGAATGAGGTATCGAAAGAGGCAAAGATGGCAGGATATAAAAGTGTGTTCACGCCAACATTATTTTATGAATGTAAAGCGTGGTTTGTCAGGAGAAACACAAGATCATGGCGAATGCGGTTGGAAAGAGATATCTAAGAAATGCCTGTGTAAAAACTCGTTTAGACGGAGTCGGTAAGGAATGGGTGCTGAAGAAAATCAAATGAGTCAATGGGAAAGAAGCATCTTACATTGGTTTGGGTATCTTGAGACGATGAGTATGAATCAAGTGACGAAATAAATATATGGAGGTAGAATATGTGGATCAAAAGGAAGGGGTGAGACATGTCAGACGTGGTTAAATATTGTTGACGAATGTGTGAATAAAATACACATAAGAGTTTTAAGAATAAAAGAGAATGTTTGATTCGGTGAATTGATGTTGTTTAAGCGAAGGTAGTATGCAAGGATAGGGAAGTGTAGAGAAAGTTAGTGAGGATGGATTAAGTACGGATTTGTTTTTTGAGCTATATCCACAGTTTCTTGCCTACCTCATAAGGAAACGGTGTGATTAGGTGTGTATGTATGCAAATTATGGATAGGTGAACTTGAGCATTATGGGTACATTCCAATGGTATAAAATACAGCACTACTCACTACTTTTATATATATGCATACATAAAGTCAGTGGTGTATCGATAATATTATCAAAAAGTGGGAGGGAGGTTAACTTTTGATGAAAAATTTACTTCGCAAATCAACGTGATTAAACATTTTTGTGAAGAATATCAGAACTGAGATGTTTTAGTAGATTTTCAACTGTCATTAAAAGTTACCTTGAATCAATTGTTGTCTTTAAAAAAAGGCCAAAGTTATCGTGAATATTATAGTTAGCATTGTCTTCAATAAAACGCCAGTGTATCAACTATTGCCAGCAATGTTGTTTTTAAGTCAAAGTTACTGTGAGTCAGTAATTGGCAGTTTCTTCAATAAAGTGCTGTGCTGAACTTAGGTAGAACACTTGCTATCTATTATTTACTATCTACTACGTGCCTGTTCAAGTTCAGGAAGTTAAAAACGTGTCGACTTTAAAAATTACCTGACTCACGGCTTTTTCCCACAACATCCATGTCGCCTGAGCTGTTCACACATCTCACGAATATTTTCCTATACTCCCTAATTTAGAAACTGTACTAACACGTTTTATTTTTGTTTCACCTACCAAATGGTTCGCCAGCATATATTCACGTTCATTTAGTGTATTAGCACCGCGTCTTACTACCCGTTCGGGTTATACGCACGTACGCTAATGTGTAATGGTAGGATGATTGTGAGATGAAATGGAGGACCTAAAGTTTAACGTGGGGTCCGAACCACGGTGGAGACCTTGTATTCCCCACATTCACAAGTTGTGATTAATACACGTCTTGTCATAGGTGGAGGAAGGGTTTTGTAATCAGATAAATATGTGCCCGCAATTGATTACAGCTCCTGGTTATAATCTTGCTCTACTTGTTCATACTTGCTAAACTACATAGTAGGCTTCGTAGCTCAAAATACTTGTTCTGGGAATATTTATGCTGCTAGGGGCGTGAACACACTTTTAAACAAAATATGTTTTTATTTTGTGTTATTAATTAGAACAAAATCTTTTAACCATAACAAATATTGGACATTTTATTTTACGTAGTTTAAATTCATAAGATAGATAGATACTAAATTGCGGCCTAAAACGATCTAAATCAGCTGTTAGAAACTTTTTTTTGCATGAGGCCCTGATTCAGAGAAATTAAGTTTTTTTTCCTAAATGGTTTTCCACTCTTTTACCACGCATGCTGGCAAATTTTCTCTAAATTCTGCCTTCATTAATCTTTATCCTATTTGTGTGATTAAATGCGAATGGACCGGATGGTGATGATTTTTATTGAATGTTTCAAGTTCGATTGGAAATATATTTATGTATATTTAGTTTATTCGTGTTTCAACAAAGCTACCCCCTGCTTCGGTGATCTCATGGTCAGGCAAGGGTGGCGAGACCTTTCCGACCAGTGTTCCACTTAAGGGCCAGCTGAATGTTGAACTAGTCTAGTGTTACACCTACTATCTACTCTATTTTAATGAGAAATTATGTAAGTGTTAGACAAGATTACCGATTCCGGGAAGATCGAGGTTCGAATCTCAGTCGGGTGTACTGAGGCTATTTTTTTCTAAAATAGTTTTTCGCGCTCCCTCCACGCAAATGCGGATAAACTTCCTCTAAATATAACCTTCCCAATTTATAAAACCATTAACTTAATTAGTACATAAGTGTATAACCCGAACGAGTAGCTAAACGTGATACTAAAAAAAATAAAGTTTACATTTTAAAGAAATTCTTTTTATTAAATTTGAGTGTTTTGGCCCTTAGATAACATTAATTTCAGTCATTTTAAGTAAAAACAATTACCTTAAGTGAAAAAGAGACAATTTTACACGTTAAGATAAAAATCTTAGATAATATTGTCCATTCTATTTAGAAATTTGTTGTATTTAACTATCCAAGATATTTATATTCTGTTCATAACTTGTCTTCAACAGAACATAAGAGGATTTCTAACCGTCTGCGTCACAAAGTTCACTGTGACGTCACATAGAACGACTTATCTGGCTGTAGAAATATTATTGACTCCGAAAAATTTACCACTTTGGGAAAAGTTTTACTTAATGTTTAGCTTTTTCATGTCGGCGTGCCACCCGAATCTTGTTTGTCATCCCTGGGCTAAGCCCTCTAAGGCATCACTCCCTTGTTAGACTAGACTACCTACAACGGGGAGATCGGGGTTCGAAACCCAGTCGGGTGTTCTGAGGGTAGCTATTCCATAGTTTTTTCCACTCTCCCTCCACGCAAACGCAACTACACCTACTCTAAATTAGACCTCCATCCTTAACACATCAAAGTAATTAGTGTATATGCGTACAACCTGAATGGGAAGTAAGACACGATGCTATAAATAGATCCCAAAGATGGCCTACATATTATTGCGTCGGTACAATCTACAAGATACTCACATGTTTCTTCGTGATTCTAGTTAATTGGGGTATGTTCATGAATCTGCGCTATTTAACACACATTGTTGTATCAATATAATAGCGCACATTCTTGAAAATAGAGCTTTACTAAAGATAGGGGGGACTAAATAGACTAAAATAGACTAAAATAATCATAATTACTGCAAATTGTTATACATAAAACAATTTTATAAAAACTCTAGTAAAGCTACTGGATCTACTTCGGTGTATCCATACGTCAAGCCATGTGATCCGTAGCTCATTTTGATAGATATTATCAATACCCTTAAAATAACACTGATAATATAGTAAAATGTTTGAATTTCGACCGCATACAACACTTGTATTTTATAAAAGGTCCTTTTTATAAAAAAAATTACTGTAAGACGATACTATTTTTTGATGGATTAGCTATAACCTACATATTTTAGTGGTTCTGGTTTTGATGCCGGTTTATCTTATAAGTTCTTGATTCCAAATTATTCGTGACAACATTAACTAATTTAAACCCATTTTGGTATCCACCAAATCATGTAAAACTTACATAATAAATTACTAACTAGTCAAATGTTCCAGAAAATAAATTACTAATTTCAAAACTAAACTAAAATAAAAATAATAGACGGAAGATTATCAACTCTTTTGTCAACTTTATGTATTCATTGTACGCCTACATTAAGAAAACTAGTTTTTAAAATTAAATTAAATTAAAATTGTATGTAATTTAAATCAGTCACCATCGCTAATACAAATCAATGGACCCTTCGGAAGCCAAATGGTGTAAATAATATAATAATAATAATAATATAATAATATTTAGCACCGCGTCTTACTACCCGTTCGGGTTATACGCTTTAAGTACTAATTACGCTAATGGATTAGGAATTGGGAAGGTTTAATTAGAGGAATTGAACCCGCATTTGCGTGTATGGAGAGTGGAAAACCATTTAGGAAAAACCACCCCCAGTTCACCCGACCGAGATTCGAACCTCGATCTCCCCGTCCTCAGAAGTCGAGCTCAACACGACAAGCGCGTTAGCCAACTACGCCACCGAGGCGGGTTGGTGTAAATAAATTAATGAAAATTAGACTTATTATAAAATAAATCATTTTTTGCCTGGCTTATCAGTGACTAAAAGGTTTCAATGTATCGCTGGATGGTAGTTCTTTGAATGACCACAACAAAGACATAATTATTGTAAAGTCAAACCGTGCACCTCAATGGATCACAAAAACATTTTATTTTATCATTTTGGCGACAGTGTTTTAATGTTTTATCTACGTCTCTGTGTGGAAGAAACAAAACCTGGGAAAGAATAACTATTATTACCTGGGCTTTCCATCAAATTCAATTTAAATCTCCCACAAAAAGGACTCATGCTTTCATTGACAGCTGCAGATCACGCGACTTGACGTATGAATTCATGAAAGTAGATATAGTAACTTTTATAGCTAAAAACTGGACTGTATGCTTATTTCTCGTGTTACATGACGACCATTAACGTCTTTTACAAAGTTAACAGGACGAGAAGTGTGAAAATATACCAGCAATCACTTGAAAAGACATATTCGGATTTGCATCGATGGGCACACGGACTAAACGTCAATATTGTCTGGTCAGGCTTATTGGTCAAGGGAAAATTAGGGTTCGAATTACGATCTGGTAAAGTGAAGGTGATTTCTCCCCAAACAGTTTCCAAATTTTCCTCCACGCAATTGGCAGATACATTTAGTCTAAATTGTACCTTCATCATCCCTAACCTATAAGCGTAGTTAAAACACGTATAGCTCAAATGGTAATAGTTATTATGGTTGTATTTGAATGTAATTACATTCCACCGTTGTCTGAATGTGATGCATTTGGTCCCATTTTCAACAACTCGCCCGTTACAAACAAGATTTATCTCATTAAAACGTACTTTAGGACCAGGTGTTTGCAGTAGTATTTGGATTTAATTATTTATTACTTGCGAGGATTCTTCTTCTTCAAAAAAGAAAAGGAATTGTTTAGGTTAAAAAAACATATGAAAAGATGAGATATTATTAAAGCAATGACAATCAAACATTTTGAACCAAATTACACACTTCTAGAGAAGATTTACCTTGTTACGTTTTAAAAATTGATTTAGTACTATTAAGGTGTGCTTAGTCTTTTGAAAATGTTTAGTTTTGACTGTGTTTAGCATTCGTATCGAACTAACAATCTGAAAGCACACCATTCTCGTCTTGTCTGGCTTGACGGTGACAGGACGGTCTAATTTCGAATCCGCCTAGGGTTAATACATTCTCCTTCACGCAAATTTCTACCCTCTTGTAACTATACATATTATATATGGACGTGTATAGTCTATAGAGTCTATAGAGTAATCCATATAGTATTGATAGAATATTTTGATTATTTTTAGCTGAACTTTATAACCAATAAATGCTAATGCTAAATGTGTGTGACTTTCAATCTTGCTGGTGTCCAAAGTGGTCTTCCTATGAAAATGAAGAGTTTATTAAAACCCAGAGCAGGGGAAAAGTTGAACGTTGTAACATATATTGGTAAAATGATAGTTTAATGTATGTGTGGGAGAGGTAGTCACAAAATGTTGGTCCTAGGGTCCCATAAGAGGTTTGTGAATCACACTACCATAGACCTCTCGACACCGCTGCTCGGCTCCCTCGATAAATATAGTAGTGTTCTATTATCCCAGTCTTGAAATAGACCTCGTCCCACTGTTACATCTCGACCACGAGCTGACGCATCAACCAATCATTATTGCTCCAAAACAAACGAGGAACAGTAGCGCTATTTTCTGGCTCTTCTCCAAGTCGCGAGTTATTTCAACTATTACTAGCCAGTCCACGTGTTCGTTCGTGACTAGCCTGTCCACGTGTTCGTTCGTGACTGAGGTACATTGGTTTCATTCTATGACGTAGTACTAGCTAGGGTTGGCTGGGCGTGCTGTCCTAGGTTAATTACTAGATGCTCTTTCACGTAGTCACACGTCGTCAGGTGTTGTATTCTGTAGTTGTCACATTTGATAAACATTATCTATACCTATTAAATAACCAGTTTCAGTTGTCTAACGCGCTACTTTTGCACTAGCCTAAGATGCCGATCCCGCCTCGGTGGCGTAGTTGGCTAACCCCGCTTTTCGTGTTGAGCTCGACTGCTGAGGACGGGGAAGATCGAGGTTTCGAAATCGGTCGG
>JBCFYV010002204.1:0-23989 GCA_039000515.1 Timema cristinae
ATGAATTATGGATTGCGAGGATAATTAAATTTCATACTAATAACTTAGTCGCTACTACAATGGAATTGTAGGGGTTTCTATGCTCGTGTAGAGGAAATAAACTAATAATTTCTTCCCTGCATCCTTCCATCTTGTGCTTTCAGGAGACCCACTTCCGCCCAACTGACAACCCGATGCTTCGTGGGTACGATGTGTATCGTACCGACAAGCCTTTCTTTGATCGGGCTAGCGGAGGTGTGGCTATATTGGCACGAAGTACTATATATCATAAGAATATTATTATTGTTTCTGATCTCCAAGTGATTGCTGCAGAGTCCCCCTTCCTAGGGAGTAACCGTATGCTGTATCTACCTCCCGCCAGGTGAACGTGTTTCCAAGAGGACACTAGAGGCCCTCTTTATACAACTTCCCGCCCCCTATTATCATCTTGGGGGGACTTTAACGCGCATAACCTGGTTGGGGGGTCTAATTTTACAGACGCCCGCGGGAGGATGGTAGAGGATATTCTTGTCTGGGGAAACCTGGTGTTAATGAACACCGGGACCCAGACACACTCTCCACCTTTAATGGTGTATCCTCTGCCATCGCCCTAGCCCTATGTAGCCCCGGATTGCTGCTCACTACCTTTGGGGGGTTCACTCGGACCTATGTGGCAGCGCCAACTTTCCCATTCTGCTTTCCAAAAAATCCAAGATCCTCCCAGTACAGCACGGTTACCCCAATGGGTTCTTAAACGTGCTAACTGGGATAAATTCCGCGAGCTCGCCGAAATTCGACGAACCCCATTCTCCCGACTCGATGTAAAGGCTGGCAATTCACTTCGACGGTCATAGCGGCGGCGAGGGCATCCATCCCTAAATCCTCGCCAAAACCCCGCGCCACCGTCCTGTTCCCTGGTGGAACGAGGAGTCCCGGGTTTGGCTATTTTCTAACCGTCGAAAAAGCCCTACGTAATTTTAATCGACGTCCTACTTCGGAGAATCTGGAGTCATTCCGGATTCTACGTGCTGAGATCGCCGTATTATTCGAGAAAGCAAAGAGAGTCTTGGGGACAAGTTTATTTCTACCCTCACTATTTCCACTTCCACAACCAGGTTTGGGATCACATCGTAAAGTACGTAGTAGCAAAAATACCATTAATAATATACCCGCACTCATGTCTAACGGTTCACTTGTCCCTCCCCTATGGAGGTCCCAATGTATGGGCTCGATGTTCGCCGCTATTTCAGCAAATGCTAGCTACTCTAACGAGTTCGCGGTGCATAAGAGAATAATCGAGCGCCGTACTTTTGATTATGGTCCAAGTCGGGGGGAGGATTATAACTCCCCCTTTACGCAAGATGAACTGATCATGCCCTCTCCCAGGCGGGCAACACAGCTTCCGGTCCAGATGATATCCACTATGAAATGTTGCGCAGCTGCCCCCTGCCGGACACGATATCTTCTGGACCTCTTAAATAGTGTCTGGGAATCTCATCAGTTCCCATCACTTTGGAGGCAAGCAATCGTTATCCCGTTTATAAAAGTGGCAAAGATAAATTAGAGCCAACCACTTATCGACCGATAGCTTTAACCAGTTGTGTATGTAAAATACTGGAAAAAATTATTAATAAATGATTTATATGTATTAGAATCCCGCAATCTGCTATATAAATTCAATGTGGTTTTCGCCAGAAACCGATCTACAGTGGATCATCTTGTCCGTCTAGAGACGGCTGTTCGTGACGCTTTTCTCCATAAGCAGCATCTTCTGGCTGTTTTCTTCGATCTGGAGAAAGCGTACACACACTGGCGGTACGGCATTTTGAAAACACTTTTTAATTGGGGTGTTTCTATCTAATTTTATGTCGGATGGACACTTACGGGTAAGGTTAAATAACACCTTATCCGAGGATTTTTATCAAGAAAATGGGGTGCCTCAGGGTAGTATTTTGATGCTGTACGTTGTTCGCTGTCGCGATAAATATGATTGTGGACAACGTGCGCTCAACTGTTCGTTCATGCCTCTTTGTGGATGACTACGCAATTTATTGCAGTTCGTCAAGTCTCCACAGGGCTGAACGACAGATTCAAACTGAGTGTTAACAATCCTTGGTCGTGGGCATCGCGTAATGGCTTTCGCTTCTCTGCAGCCAAAACGACGGTCGTCCACTTCCATAGATTACGCGGAATACAGCCAGCCCCCATTATTTTAATGAACCACACCGTTTCTACCAGTCTCAGAAACAGTAAAGTTTCTGGGACTTTTATTTGATTTAAATTAACTTGGATCCCCCACATCAAAGACTTGAAAGCGAGGTCTAAAAGCACTAAACCTGCTCAAAGTGGTTAGCGGTACGTCCTGGGGTGCGGATAGGGAAACCTTGATGCGCCTGTCTAGGGCTTTGGTAAGATCTAAACTAGACTATGGCAGTTTTGTTTATGGTTCAGCTAGACCTTCGGCGTTAAAGATTCTAGATAGTGTCCACCATGCTGGCATTAGCGGCTCCCCGGGTGCTTTTCGCCCCATCCAGTCGTCAGAATCTTTTCCCGATCCCGGTGACCCCCCCTCGGTCTTCCCGGGGGGCCCCCCAAATTCTTCGGGAATTTACGTGTCGAAACTGCATGTTTCCAGGCATTTTGGGCCTCCCGCCCTTTTTTTCATGCCCAAAACCGTGTCTTGTATAAAAACCAAAAGGGCGAAAGTAAAAAGGGCCGGTTGGGACCCGGGATGCTATCGGTTTTGACAGTGGGGGATAGTGTTTCCCAAAAGGGATCCCCATATCACCAGGTCGAGTTTCTCTCGGGAAAAAATACGCCCCCCAAAAATGCCTTTTTTGATTTCCCAAATTTCCCCCCAAAAAACGGCCACCCCAAACTTTGTATATGAAGGATTTTTAAAAGAGCTCCTCCCCCACTCGTTTTCAGGGATTTGAGGAATCTAAAATGAGGGCTCTAAATCGGGACCCCTCCGTGGGATGTGCTTTTTTTTTAAAGGGTTTCCCTTTTTTAAATTTTTTGGGTTTTACCTAAAAAAACCCGTGTTTTTTAGGGCTGAATTGTAGCCTTTTTTTAAATCTTTGTGTTTTATATACCGAAATATTTCCCGTTCGTTTCATCTGCAGGGGATTCCTGAGTGCTCTTTTGGGCCCTTTGGGTCCCACTTTTTTCCCGGGAATCCCCTCGTTCAGATGAAATTGAGAAAATTTTTAAAAAATTGATTAAATTAAGCCCCCGGTCCCTTTTTGCGGGTTTTGGGTCACGTGGTTTTTTCCAGGAAATGAAATGGCGGCCCAGGAAGCCAAGGAGGCGAGCCCCTGGGTGTCTTTGTTTTTAGATCTAAAGGGTTATGTTTGGCTTTGGATTGTTACCCCACCGGGCCAAAAGAAAGGGGACTCGACCCCTGCCGGGAAAACGGGGTCCATCGGGGACGGTTGTCGCGATGGCCCTTTTCTCTACGAAAGCCCCTAGAAGAAAGAGGTCTTTCGTGACGAGACCCCGCGTCGGGCATATTTCATTGACCCGTAGTTTTTTATGAGGGGGGGATCCACCCCCAGTGTGTAAATTTTTGCGATGCTTCTCTGAGTGTGTATCAAAATTTTGATGGAGTGTCGTAAAAAAGCCCCTCTCAGCCTGGCTTTTGTTTTTAAAAGGGTGATTTTTAAGTTTTTTTATGCGATAGTGGGGGATGGAGTTTTATTTGTTTACTCCATTTTATACGCCAGGCGATTTTTTAAAATCCCAAATTTGAGCACTTTTATTAAAGTGGCTCTTTGGTTTTTAAATCTCATATTGAGATCTTTTTAACGGTTTTATTAAAATTTAACATGTTTTTTTGTTTTTTTTAAACGTATTATCTTTTTTAACATGTTTTTTTTTAACGTTTTTAAATTTTTAAATTTTTGTTTTGTTTTTTTAATTGGGTGATATCCCTTTGTTTTTTTTTTTAGCAGGTTTTATCATTTAAAATTTATACAAAGGGAGCCCATTTGGCACTCCAAATGGAGGGGTTCAGATAATGAATGATTATCTTTTTCCCCAAGGGGGTTTTTTTATTATTTTTTTTAATATATTTAAAAGGGCCCAAATTTTGACCCAAAGTGTCGAGGGGCCTTTTAAAAACCATAATAAAAATTAAAAATAATAATATTATGCCACAAGGGCCACAAGGCCTGCTTTTTTCCCTTTTAAAAAACACAAGATTTCCGGGGGTTTTTAAAAAACGACCACTATATGTTTAAAAACTTTTGATTCGAAGAAATTTAAATTTAGATTCAAAAAAAACTATTTATTAACATTAAATTTTAAACCCTTTCAAATTAAAAACCCCAAAACCTAAAGCGGAAAAAACCCCCCAGCCCAAGGAATTTTTTCTTGCTTGATTTGGTTTGCTGATAGGGGAGAATTTCACGGTTTGAATGTTAGCTTTCAAATTTTTTTCCCTTAAATCTCGAAAAAATTTATTAATAATTAGGGGGGGCTTTTGTCTACACATAATTTTTTACTATAGTATCAAAAACACATTTTTCCCTTTTTTAAAGATTTATTTCAAAAAGGGTTTTTAAATTTTATTGAAAAACGTGTTTTTATTTTAAAAAATTTAATAATAATCATCATTTTAAAATTTCCTTGTGTTTTAAATGGAGACAAAAAAAAATTAACTTTTAAAAATTTAAAGGTTTTTGAAAAAATTTGTATTTTAAATTTTTCCCTCCCTAAATTGGGGTTTTAAAAACAATATGCATTATGCAAAAATTTTAAACAGTAGCCAAAAAATTTTTTAATTCATTGAAATAAGGGGCCCATTTTTACACAAAAATAAGTGTCCCAATTTTTCTTTTGAAAAATTTTTCCTCCCGATTGTTTTTTTAAAACCTAAAGACCCCAGGCTCGAATATTTTTCCATGTGGGAAAAATTTTTAAATTATACAAAAAACGTATTAATTTGTCCCAAAAAAAAATTGCCCAAAAAAACCTTTTTAGATTTCTCAAACCTAGAAAAAATTAAAAATTAAATCTTAGTTTTAAACATTTGGGGGGCCCGGGGTGGCCCTAGGGGAAAAGGTGTCAACTTCTGTGTTGGGGTGGGGGTTTTCAACCCTTGGTCCCGGCCTGATTTATTTGATTCCCAAACCCTTTCCTTTCTTCTGACAAGCGTGAAATTAATCAAAACCTGTGAATGTGTAAAATGCCAGGCCCCACCTGGTTGGGATCCCACTTTTAAAACGTGGGCCCTTAAATTTCTCTCACTTTCACCCTACCTTAACACTTTTAGCTAAGGCGTACAGCCCGAAAAGGGGTATAAGATGCAGTGTTTAGTAATAGAAATTTAAAACATTTATCATTGAAAAAGGTTCTTGCCCCTGGTGTAAGCAAAATAAAATTTTTAAGGGAAAAAAATTTGGGCCCTTTGGGTTTTGGAAGCCCTGTTGTGTGAATCCTTGTAGTTAAACCGGGGGTTTTGGTAGAAAGTGCCAAGTCCCAAAAGTTTTCTTCTTTTCCAAATTTATTTCCTCGCGTTTCCGGGGGATTGGGGGTTTCCGAAAGCTAATGTGGGATTCCAGGTTGCACCCACCCCGTGGTTACTCAAAGGTTTTCCCCAAATTTTTTTTCGTTAAACCACACTCCTCAGGAAGTTTTTCCCAACTCGGGAAACCTTTCCCTTTCCGCTTCAATTAGCCGGGCCCCAATCTTGATAATAGTCTTGGTCTGGCGGTGGTAGGCCTGCTTCCGATAGCCCCTTAAAGGTTTTCTCTCGAGGGTTGGTGTCTTCTTTAAAACGTGCCTTTGGTTTTTGGGGTTTCCCTTTCCCCACTGTCCGACTCAAGCCCTTACTAGTATTTTTCGCCCCCACCCCCCCACCCACGGTTGTAGTTTTTTTTTTAAGTTTTTTCTAATATTACATGTATGAAAAAACACTTAACCTTAAAAAAATACTAGTTCTTCACTTTAATTTTTGAATTAAAACCCCCTCACTAAAGTATCAAAATATTGCCCCAAAAAGAAAAATTTTAATACTACGTACTTAGACAAAAAAGGTCAGAAATTTTAAAACATTAAAAGTAAATTTTTCATTTACCTTTATGCTTTTTGGGTTTTAAATTCTTCAAAAAATCTTCACAAACCCCATAGGTTAACTTTTTAAAAACTAGGAATATGTAAATGCTCTTTCGTTTAAATTTCTAACTCACAGTCCACTGATTAGAAGAAACCACCCCTAAAACCAGTGGGTCTCGACCCTGCTCAAAACAAGCTGCGGTCCTAAAGGGACGGTGTGTCCCGATGGCCCTCTTCTATACAAAATTTTCTAGAAGAAAAGGAGGTCATCTTTGACGGGGACTCCGGTCGGCATACTTCATTGCCCCATAGTTTTTTACTGAAGGGGATCCACCATAGTGTGTAAAGTTTTGTGATATTTCCCCTTTAAAGTGTGCCACTTTTTGGGGTGGAGTGTAAAAAATTTACCCCCCTTTTCCGTCGGCTTTTAAATTTTTAAAATTGGATTTTACGTTTTTTTTTAGGGTTTGGCGCGGATGGATTTAAATTTGTTTACCCCCGTTTTATACGCCAGGCGGATTTTTTTTAATCCCATTTGACCCCTTTTTTAAAAAGTGTTCATATGGAAAATTAACTCATATTGAAATTTTTTTTTACAGTTTTTTTTACAATTTAAAAAAATTTTTGTTTTGTCTTTTAAGTATTAAATTTTAACAGGGTTGTGTCTTTTTAAACGTGTTTTTTTTTTAAATATGTTTGTTTTGTTTTTTTTTTAAACGGAGTCCCCCCTGCGGGACGGGGTTTAGAATAGCCCCGCGGAAACCCCCTGTTTTGTCGTAAGAGGCGACTAAAAGGGGAGGCTTCTGGGGGCGGGACGTCCCCTCGGGGGGGAAAAAAACCATCCTATATCTTTCCTTTCACATTTTTTTCCCTTTTTCCTTTCCCACTTTCCCCCTTTTTTCACTTTTTCCCCCCCTTCGCTATACCTACCTTTAAAACCTTTTTTTCCTTTCCCCCCCCGTTAAATCTCCCCCAAAAGGGGCCCTTTTGGCCTTTCCGTTAAACCCCTTTGGGCAAACAAACCCGGGCTCTTCTCTGTTTATTTTTGGGAAATTACCACTTTTGGAGCTCCTAAATGAAAGTGCCCCGGGTTTGAAATTCCTTAGTAAAAGGGGCCTTTAAGGGATGCAAAAACCCGGGGGTACCCTTTTTTGGGGGAAAAAGGATCGGTTGCGTTCATGGGGGCCCCGGGGACGAAATTTTTGGGCCACTTTCCTTCCCCCACTTGCTGCAAACGACCTCTGTCTGGGGCGATGCTCATGCAAAGGGTTTGTCATGTCAAAGCGTCGTATATACCTCTCGTCGGGACATTTAAACGGGGCCATATTTTTGGTAGTACCAACTTGGACACCCTGGGTTTACGATCCCATTAAATTTTGTTGGTTGTCCCCAAATTTCGGGGGGGCCCTTTAAATTTTTTCGCCGCAGGCACCGACCGCCAAAACCCCCGGGTGGCAACTCACTGCCCGGCCCCTTTACAGGGCCGTAATTCGATAAGAGGCGGAAACGGGTAAGGCCCTCTAGCCCCCCAATTAAAAAGAAATCCCCGGGGGTGGTGGGGGCCCCAGCCCCGCCTTTTCCTGGTAATGTCCCCGAAATGGGGCGAAGGGGGAGAACATGAAACGGTGGAAACCCATTTATCCTCGGGAAAAAAACGAAAAATGGGGCAGCCCAAAGGGAAAATGTTTCCTATAAGAAAAATTTGGACGGCACCATTCTCATTCAGACAAAAATCCGAAAATTTCCCCCCAGAAAATTCTGGCTCTTAAAGAAATACCGTTTAGCAATAGTTTTTCGTTTTTACTGGTGAAGGTGGGGCCCCCCCGGTTCCTCAAAGTTTGCAAGGGGTGGTTTTACTTGCTATGACCTCGACTGGGGTGAGCATTGAGGAAATTTTTTTTGAGGAGCAAACCCCTCAGAAAGGGGCCTTAAAATACCGCAAAAGAAATGAAAAAGAAAGGCGTGAGAAAAAGACTGAAAATTATATCCCTTTCCTTTGCGCTCCAACCCCTTCCCCAAAGGGGGGGTCCGAGCGGGTTTCCACGTGCTCAGGGTCCGGCCTATGTCCCCAACCCTCCGGGGTTTTTCGTGCCCGGAAAATTTTGGGGATTCGAAGCTGCGTGCCGTGGTAAGCCAACCTGTGCGGATTGCGGACAGGAGGCTACGATTTCAAACCCTGTGAGTCTCCAAATTCTGCGTTTTAAATGTAAGGGTCCACACTCTGCCTGGTCCGGGCCCCGTCCCCAAATGGAAGGTAGAAAAAAAAAAAACCCGGAGATTCAAAACCGAAAAAAAAAAATCTCATATGCCCAGGCACGCAAGGGAAAAAGCATTAGTCGGCTCCGGTAAATTTCCAAAAAATCATACAGCCAGATAGGTTTTTTTTTTGGGCCCAAAAAATTAAATGTCCCCAATTGCCATTGCCCCAGTTAATCTCGCTAAGACGTCATGCGACCTGTGCCATTGGTCTCTGCTCGGGACAACCCTATTGAAACCCTGGGGCCCAACCAAAAGGTTTTCGCCGAAATTGTCGATTGGGGCCCCAAAATACCACCTAAAAATTTTGGGCCCCCCCAAACCTTTTACCACCGAAGGGGACCCCCCTTAGGAACTCCCCCGAGCCCGCCCCGGGGAACACCCCCCCAGCCCAAACCCGGGGAACAAACCCCCGGGCCCGCCCCGGGGCATTTTAAAAAAAGGGCGGCCGTTGGTTTAGCCTCTCACACCCAAACCCTGGGGTTCAGGAAAGGGGGGGACGAGTTGGGAACAAGTGAGGCCCCTAAGGGCGAGTCCCCCGGGGGCCTTGAAAGAAGGAAACCCGCGAGAGACCCCCCGAAAATTTTTTTTTTAAAAAAACGTCGAAAGGGCCCTTAAAACCTTCGAACAAGGAAACCACTACCCAGGGCCCCTCCCAAAAAAAGCCGAACCTCTCCTGAAACGAGAAGTACAGGAAAAGACTGGGAAAGGGAAGAGGGCCCAAAAAAGGGGTCAACAAATTTTTATTCTTAAAGGGTGTGATATTGTTTTCGAGGGTAACTAAAATTTTATACTAATAACTTTTGCGCTACTACAATGGAATTGTAAAGGGGTTTTTTTAAGCCCCGTGTTGAGGAAATCAAAAATATTAAATTTTTTCCCTGCATCCTTCCATCTTTTTGTTTGCAGGAGACCCACTTTCCCCCCAACTGACATCCCCCATGCTTCGGGGTACGAAAGTTTTATCGTAAACCCACCCCCAAAAAGGGGGGGGCCCTTTTTTTGATGGGCAGCGGGGGTGTGGCTATATTCCCCACGAAGTACCAAAATATCAAAAAAGAATATTAATACGGTTCTGATCTCCAAGTGATCGCTGTCAGAGTTCCCCTTCCCATGGAGGTAACCGTTGTGATCTACCCCCCGTAGGTGAAAAGTGGTTTTCCCAAAGGACAAATAGAAGGCCCTCTTTTTTACAACTTCCCGCCCCTTAAAAACATCTTGGGGGGACTTTTAAAAAGCGCATAACCTGGTTTGGGGTCTAATTTTACAGACGCCCGGGGGGAGGGTGGTAAGGAGTTTTTTTTGTCTCGGGAAACCTTGGGGTTTAAATGAACACCGGGGCCCAGACACACTTCCCAAACCTTTTAAAGGTGTTCCTCTGCCATCGACCTAGCTCCATGAGCCCCGGGGGTTTTTTGCTCATTCCCTTTTGGGGGGTTCACTCCGGGCCTAAAGTGGCAGCGATCACTTTTTCCAAATTTGCTCTCAAAAAACCCAAAAAATCCTCTCAGTACAGCACGGTTTTCCCCAATGGGTTCTTAAAAAGTGCTAACTGGGATAAATTCCGCGAGCTTTGCCGAAAGGGGAACCCAAATCCCGAAAGTCGATTTAAGGGGGGGCAATTTTTCTTCGAAAAGGGCATAAGGGGGAGGGGGATCCACCCCCAAATCCCGCCAAACCCCCGCCACCGCCCGTTCCCCGGTGGAACGAGGAGTGCCGGCTGGCTATTTCCCAACCGTCCAAGGCCCTGGGTTTTTTTAAAACGACCCTTTCCCACTTCGGGGGAATTGGGGTCATTTTGGATTCTACGTGTAGAGCTCGCCGTAAAATTCGAGAAAGCAGTAGAGGGGGGAAAATTTATTAACTCCTTTATTTCCCCCCAAAAACCTTATAGTCAATTGTTTTAAACAAAAACCCTTTTAAAAATTCCCCATTAATGCAAAGGGGGTTATTTGCCCCCCTCCCCTTTATAATTATTCCCCTTTGCCAATTTTGGCCTTCTCGAGACACTAAAGAAACCCGGGCAAAACCCCATGGGGTGCCAAAATTGAAATTTTGGGGCCCCCAAAACGGGAGGTCCAAAACCCCCCCTTTTCCCCCGAGGGGGCCACCTAACGCCCTTGGGGCCCAGGGGGGCCCCACCAGCCCTCTGGGTTCCCCGACGCCCTTTTTCGAGGGGCCCGCCGGGGCCCCTGGGAAAAACCCCGCCCCCCCCTTTGGGTCCCAAAAATTGGGGTTTAGGCTCATCCCCCTCAACTTGGAGGCGGGTTTTTAATTTTGGTAAATTGGGGTCGCAAGGCCCAAATTTAACTGGTGTTTTTTAAAAAAGGAAAAAAATTAAAAACCCCCAAAAATTTTTTTTAAACCAAAAATTTAAAGGGTTTTGCCCAAGTCCCGGTTTTGGGTCCCCTTTTTAGGAAACCATTCTACGGGCCCCAAAGCCTCTTTTTCCCCCTTGAAAAGGAGGCCAACGAAATTGGGGAAAAAAAAGAAAACCTTTTTAAAAAGGGGTTTTTAAAAATTTTTTTTTTTAAAATTTTTGTGGTTTTGGAAAATTGGGGAAAGGTTTAAAAAATTTAAAAATTTTATTTAAAAAATGGGGGCCTCAAGGGTATATTTTTAGCTTCGTTTTTGAAGGAAAAAAATATAAATTTCCCCCCTTTCCCCGTTTTTCCCCTCCCTTTTTTGGAGAAACCCAATTTTTGCCCCAACAAACCCATCCTGGGGACGATTAAAATCGTTAAACAATCTTTTTGGGGGGGGGGGGGGGGTTTTTGGGGACCCTGAATCTTTCTTTTTAAAAATTTTCCCATTCCAAGGGTTGCTTCAGAGCCCCCTTTTTAAAGGGGGAAAAAGTTTGTTTTACCTTTTTCCCAAACCGGGGAAGGGTTTTCCGGGGATTTAATTCCCCTTTTTTAAAAAACTTGGCCCCCAACAAACCTTTGGGGGAGGGTTTTTCGGCAAATGAATTGTGGGGGGTTAAACGGCCCCCGGGGGGGGTGGAAAGGAAAATTTCGCCCCGGGGCCCCGGTTTAAGAACAACCAGAAAATTATTTAAGGTTTTTTTTTGGGTAGCCAGCCCTTTTTTGGCCCCGGGGGTTTCTTGTCCCCCTGTGGGATTCACTGGCCCATGTTTGGGGCCCCTTTCCCATTTGTTTCACAAATTTCCAAGGGGGCCCCCCCTTTTTCCGGCCCGGTTTCCCCAATGGTTTCTTAAACTCCGCAGGGAAAATTTGCCATCGCCGTTTTTCCCCAAAACCCCCCCTTCCTTTTATCCGGCGTGTTTAAAAAAACTTTGGGTAAATTTTCTTTTTGAACGGGTTGGGGGGCCAAAAACCCCCATCCCCAAAAAACCCGGCCAAAACCCTCCAAAGTCCCTTCCTGGTTT
Organism: Timema cristinae; assembly: GCA_039000515.1. Classification (NCBI taxonomy): domain Eukaryota; kingdom Metazoa; phylum Arthropoda; class Insecta; order Phasmatodea; family Timematidae; genus Timema; species Timema cristinae. Next base: position 11,681 of record JBCFYV010002204.1, read on the forward strand.
TTTCAGGAAATTTCCCTTGGCCCCCCTTTTTGGGGCCTTTAAGGGCCCCTACTCCTTTTTTACCGGGCGGGCCCTACCTGGTTAAATTTTGGAGCCTTTTTTGGGGGTTTCGTTTTGGGAAGGTCCAAATTTTAAATTTGGGTTGCCTTAAAAAAAAATTTTTTTTAAAACCCAAATATCCATTTAAACTAAGGTTTTGGGGTTTTACCGAAATTACGTTGCCCAAATTCCAAAAAACTATAATGCCCTTTGTCGAAGGGCCCCCTTCTTTCCCCCCTGTGGAGGGCTTTTAAAAAAGTTTTTTGGGGCTCGTTTTTTACCCGGCGCTTTTCCCAAAAAACTGGGGGACCACACCAAGGGGGAGCAGCCCCCTGGGGGAAATTTGGGGCCCTGTTTTTTTTGGCCAAAGCGGGGGGGAGGTTTTCCCCTTCCCCAAAAAGAATGGCTACCCCTGTCCCAAAGGGGGGCCCCAGCTTGGTCCAGGGGCCCCCTTTTTTTTACGAAATTTTGGGGGCAGGGCCCCCCCTTCCGGGCCCATTTTTTTTAAAGGGGCCCCTCCCTTAGTTTTGGGAATCCCCTTAGTTCTTCCCTTTTGGGAGGGCAAAAAAAACCGTTCTTTATTTAAAAATGGGAAGGTTTTTTTTTTGGGAAACCAAAAGTTTTTTGGGTTTTTCCTTTTTAAAAGGGGTTTTTTAAAATTTGAAAATTTTAAAAGGGCTTTTTGGTATTAAATTTTTAAATTTTTTTAAAAATTTTTTTCTTAAAAAAGGGGTTTTGGATAATTTCTTTTTAAAGGGGTTTTTTTTCTTTTTTTTAAATTAAAAATTGTGGATTTAATCAAATTATCACCCCTTTTTAAAAACCCTTTACCCCTTCCTTTTATTTCAAACCTAAAAATTTTTTAAATTTTTTTAAAAAAAAAACAAACCCCAAACCCCATTCACCCCTTCCTTAAAAAAATTTACCTTTTCATTCGTGAAAGTTGAAAAGACTTTGGGGAAAATTTTTTTCAAACCCAAAAAATATCCCCCCCCACAACTAAGGTTTGGGTAAATATCCGTAAAAATTCCCTAAAAACAACAAATTTCCAAAAACAATAAACCCCCCCCCTATGTCAACGGTTTTAGTTTTCTCCTCCCCCGTGGAGGTCGTATATGTTTTTGGGGTCGATGTACCCGCTATTTCTAGCCTGCGGTACACCCAAAGAGTTGATTTTATAAAGGAATATCGACGCCCGCTATTGACCCTTTGGGCCAAAAGTCGGGGGAGGGTTAACCCCCCTTACCAAAGATGAAATGACCCACGCCCTGTCCCCGGGCCGGCCACAAAACCTCTGGGCCCGACGACATTTATTAAAGAAAAGTTCGTCCGCTTTTCCCCCCTTCCCGGGCGGCATTTCTTTTGACCTCTACAAAGTTTTTGGGAAAACTATCAGTTCCCTCACTATGGAGGGGAAGCAACCCTTATACCTTATATAAAAATGGCAAGGAAAAATTGAAAACCAAAAATACTATAGACCCATAGCTTTAAACTAGTTTTTGTGGGGTAAAAAAAATTTGGGAAAAAATAATTTAAAAAGCGACTTATATGGTATTTAGAATCCCCCAATTACTATCTAATATTTTAATGTGGTTTCGCCGTAACGATACGGGTTTGGGTCACCCTTTTTGTCTTAAGGGGCCCGGGTATTCGGGGACGTTTTCTCCATAAGCAGCATTTCGGCTGTTTCTTGATCTGGGAAAAGCGTACGATTCCACCCGGGGGTACGGGATTTTTTAAAACGCCCTTTTTAAATGGGGGTTTTGAGGAAAACCCTTTCCCTTTTTTATTTAATTTTAGGGCGGATAGCCTTCGGAAGTTTAATAAACATTATCCGATGATTTTTTTCAAGAAAATGGGGGGCCCCCCCCCCCCCCCCCCCCCCCCCCCCCCCCCCCCCCCCCCCCCCCCCCCCCCCCCCCCAAGGGGGAGGGATTCTAGCGTACGGTTTTTTCGTATGGGGTAAATAGTATTTGTGGAAAAAATTTCGCTCACCTGTTCGTTTTTGCCTTTTTTGGGGGATGATAGCAAAATTTTTTGCAGTTATCAAATCTCCACAGGGGTTTAACGAAGATACAATCGTGTAAACAATTTATGGTTTTGGGCCCCTCGTAATGGCTTTCGTTTCTCTGGGCCAAGGGGACTGTCGTACTTCCATGATTACGCGGAAACAGCCCCCCCCAAAAATTTAATGAACAAAAGTTGTTTTAACCCCGTCTCGGGGACCGTAAGGGTTTCCCGGGGAATTTTTTTTCGATTTTTTAAAATAACTTTGGGTTCCCCCCCCCTCAAAGACCCGAACGCGAGGTGTATCAAGGGATTTTTATTTTCTCAAAAAGGGGTTGGGGGCCCGGGTTTGGGGGGGGTGTAGGGGGAAACCCTTTATGGCCCCGTAAAAGGGCCCCGGCAGATCTAAATAGAATTTCGGGAGGTTTTTTTATGGCCAGCCCAACCCCCGGCGTTAAAGATGTAGTAGGTCCACCCTGCTGGCATTCGACTGGTAGGGGGTCCCTTTTTTTTTAGTTCCCTTTTTCGCATCCGGGGCCACAAAAACCCGGGGAGCCGCCTTATCTTACCGGCGGGCCCAACCCCTTTTGGGTCTTACGGTAAACTTATTGCCCTGGCGCCGCATGTTTCCTATGTCCTGTGTTTTTATCCCCCAAACCCTGTTTGTTGAAAACCCAAAAAACGTAGTGCCAAAAGGGGTTGAGATCAGGTTTTATCGGTTTTTTTACAGTGTTTGGGTAGTTTTTGCCAAAAGGGTACCCCCAAACCCCCGGGTTTGATTTTTCCCCGAAAGAAACGACTACCCAATTTCCAATTTTTATCTTGCCAAGTTCCCCAAAGGACCACCCCAAAATTGTATATTTAAGGACCTTTAATGAGTCCTCTCCCCTCGCTTTCCCCGGATTCGGGCATTCCCCCTGACGGCTCTAAATTGGGCCCTCCTTTGGGAATTTTTTTTTGTGGAAGGATCCAAATTTTAAAAAAAGGTTGACCAAAGAAACCCCTGTTTTTAACCCGGGTGAATTATATGCCATTTTTAATCTTTGTGGGTTTTTTTTTACCGAATATTCCCCCGTTTGTCCTTTATCTTCACGGGTTCCATGAGTGTTGTTTTTTATTGTTAACCCCTTACCCTGGAAACCCTCGTTCAGATGATATTGAGCAAATTTTAAAAAATTTAAATTTATTAAACCCCGGGTCGCCTTTTGCTGGGTTTGGCCCGCTGGTTTCCAGGAAATGAACTAGGGGGAAAGGGAAGGGGCAGCAGCCGTTTTTCCCGGGGAGTTTGGGGGTCAAAGTTTTTTAGAACTAAAAGGGTTTGTTTGGCGTGGAGTGTTACGCACCCGGCACGGGCAGTGGGTCTCGACGTTTCAGAACAAGCTGCGGTCCCTAGGGGGCGGTGTGTCCGGGAGGCCCTCTTCCCCTACGAATAGTCTAAAAGGGGGGTCCCTCGTGACGAGATCCCCGTTTGGGATACTTCTTTTACCCATGTTTTTTTTGGAGGGGGATCCCCTCCCTGTGTGAACTTTGCGATGCTCCCCCTTTGTTGCACCAATTTTTGGGGGAAATTCGCAGGTATGCCCCTTTTCGCCCGGGGCCCCATTTTAAAGGTGACCCTTTCCCTTTTTTTTTACGCCCACAGGTGAAGGAGTTATTTGTTTTTCTCCATTTTAAAACGGCCCGGCGAAAACTTTTTTTAAAGCCATTTGAGTCACTTTTTTTAAAGTTGGGTCATTGGAATTTTTTCTCAAATTGGACCTTTTTACATTTTTGTATACTTTAATGTTTTGTTTTGTCTTTTAACCATTTTTTAAAAAAATTTAATAAAATGGTTATTTTAAAATTTAGTTTTGTTTTTTTTAACTAATATATTGTTTTTTAATATGTTTGTTTTTTGGGTTTTTTTTTTATAGAGGGTACACCGTTGGGGTTTTTTTAGGGAGTTTTTTATAATTGTACTTTGGCCCCTTTGGGGTACTCCCAAAGGAGTGCCCCAAATGTTTTTTTTTTTAAAAATTTAAAACCCTTCCTTTTTTTATTGTTTTTTTTTAAATTTTCTTTCCCTTTTTTTTATAAAAAGGGGAAATTTTTGTCCCCTTTCCCCATGGGATTTTTTTTTTTGTCCCATATTTAAAGCTTTAAAGGCCCCAATGACCTATTTTTCGAAAGGGCCTTAAACATAAATAATAAAAATAATGTTTTTTTTCTTTTTATTGGGGGGGATTAAATTTTGGTTTTTTTTTTTTTAAACAAGGGTAAACAAATTAATTTATACCAAAATTCCCATTTGAGCATCCAAAGAAGTGTCTCAGGGGGGGAATGTTTATACTCTCCCCTATGGGGATTTTATTATGTTTTTAAATATATTTCAAGGCCCTAATGACCTAGATGTGTCGATGGGCCGTTAAAACCACAATAATAATAATAATAATAATTTTGTAACGAAACCCCAATTTTGGAACGGCGTGGAGCAATAGACGGTAAACAAATTGCCATAAAAAAAACCCAACAAACTCAGGCTCTGTGTACTACAACTACAAAGGGTTTCACAGTGTAGTACTATTAGCTGTGGTGGACGCCAACAAGAAGTTCATCATGGTGGGATGCTGGAATAAACGGTCGAATATCTGATGGAGGAGTACTCTTTTATTCCAAATTTGGAGAACTGTTAGAACAAAATGCTCTAAATCTTCTAGATCCTTCACCGATACAGAACACTACGGAAAGTCAAATGAATCCTTATACATTGAAATTACCCTCTTACCAGTGAACAAGCGAGAGAATATAACAAACGCTTATCTCGTGCTAGAGTAGTTGTGGATAACTCTTTTGGGATACTGGCAACTAGGTTTGGAGTATTCCAGAATCCAACATGTCTAGAGCCAAAAAAAAAGCTACCATAATTACGTTGGCTTGTTTGTTATTTACACAATTTTGTTTCTAGAAAAGTTCAACACATACTTTCCTTGTAGCAGTGACAGTACAGATGCGTGCACTCTGTTACCTTACAAGGTACGTCCCATAGAACAGTTTAAACAACGCTAAAACAAACCAGGCACACTTTTGCCAGCATTTAAGCAATGAAGGCAAAATGAGAAATTTTTGCAGTGAATGTTTGTAAATAAATAAAAAACAAATAATAAACAAATATATATTAAAAAAATCAATACGTTTGGTAGAAAAGTAAATTATTATTGTATGCTTTGTTTGTAAAATAAGGGTTTAATAAAAATATATGTTACATTTATTTTATATTTCTGTGTTTTTTATTTCTAAACAACTCCATTATTTCGCGTCTACTCTCAAATTACTCCTTGACATAATTAATTATTCTAAATCAGGGTTCGCAAACTCTCGGCCCGCGGGCCAAAGCCGGCCCCGCTTACCTGCAATACTTTTATATAAACTATACAGCTATGCAGCCCTGGAAAACATTGAAGGGCTAATAAAAGTTTTGAAAAACTACATAAATGATAGACGAATAAATAAAATATTGATTTTAAAAATATTTAACATAGATTTAATCAAAATTAATATAAATGTATTTAATTGATATTAAGGTTGTTCAACATGATGTTTTTTTTACATTACAATTACAAAATAGTATTATCAGTGTATGAAGAAAATAAAGGCTTTAAATTATGCTCTTCATTAGAGGGCTGACATTTATTTAACTGTGTTTCACTAGGATTAGGGTGACAGTATAGTGGCTCGTTTGAATGCTGGTGATGATAAGAAGAGGGTGTGTTTTTGTAGGAATGAATTTGACTGGTCATAATTTGTAGACTCTGAAGTAAACGAATAAAAAATTATAGGACTTGTTAATTGAAAACTTTCATTTATTTTTACTGAGACCTTAGTAACGTTCCTAATTGATCTTCGAATAAAACATCATTAATTGCCTTCTCTGCGAACAATCGCTGCCTAGGTTTAACATCTTTGACATTTCTTTCTTTTGATGAATTCGCCAAATACTTACACGCGAGGCTGAGTAGCTCATTTTGTTTTGCTGTAGGGCCTTGTGTCTTTTTCTTTTTTAGCCGGCTGTTGTGAAGGTAGGCCTACACTCGAGCTTGACGATGCTGCCATTGGTTTTGGGTGGTGACCACTATTGGTGTTTGTGGTAAAGGTGACCCACATGGTCCCCAGAAAGCTGTTCTAACCTGATCAGCGTCCATGCATTCACTGGAAATGTAGGATTCAATCAAAATAAAAGGCATTTATACGCACACATAATGTTTTAAACCACATTGATAAATTATCCATACTATTTTATTTTTCTGTTTCCAACAAGAAGTCATGAGTGGATTCAGATCGCAAATTATTTTGAAACGAAACACCAATAATTTTGGAACTCGGTGAAACCAACAAACTCAGGTATACATTTCTAAAACTAGCTTACCTCCTTTGTGGCAACCACTTGGATGGTTACATAGCTGGACGTTCACGCGAGCCAAGGAATTGTAGGGCGTTGAATACCCAAGATGGCTGTTGCTAAATCTCCTCGGATCAGCTCCAGAGCGTTTGAAGCTTTTTTTTTTCTTTGCGATAGCTGGATCTCAAAGTATTTATCTTTTTCCTAACATCTTCTTTGGTAGAGTCCGACTTAATATTTTGATAGCACTCTAAAAATTTTAATAGTGCCGAATTGCGGTTGTTTATTCATATAATCAGGACGGACGAGTGTCCCACAGTTCCGGGAGTGTTTCATATAATTCTATGAAGTTTTGTAATAATTTACGGGCATGATCTTTGGAACATTTACCACCTAATAACAGTGTTTCTTCAATTGCACTGTCATCTTCAATCGTTGCAGAGAGTAACGCCTTCAGATCCTCCTCCATCGTTCGTGCTTTTACTAATACGATGCGATAACTGACAGTAATACTGATAGCAAGCTCTCGCGCGCGTATATACTGTCAATATCCCCCACCACTAGGCGATAATAAATGGCTTTACTTCAAGAAATCTAGATATTCATCAGTACTTCTCATCATTCCATCAGTATTAACCCTACACGGTCACTATTTCTTAATACTGACAGTATTACTGATTGTGTAGGGTGCCCTATAGTGTGGTCCCGATCACCTATGATGACACAAGCAAACCCACGCTAGTGTACACTTAGCATCCACTTTAGTCAAGTTCTTGCATACGGCCCTGATGCTGGAGTTTCTTCCTGCTTGTCAAGCAGAAAATGAGTGATTATTGAGAAATAGTGTCATTGTTCTTCCTCTAAAGACCCACCTTAATAAACATTTGATCTCAGCATGGGCCATGAGTGAAGATAGAAAAAAAATGTATTTCTTTTGATACCAATCCGATACCAGAGTGTGAGTACTAATATCAGTAAAATACTAGTATCGATACTTTTTTCACATCCCTTCCTGTAAGGAAGCGAGAAAGTAACAAGTGTTTAAAAAAATCAAATTCACTTGTGAATGTCTGGGAATCCACCTATAAGTTTGACAACACCAGGCAAATACTAGAATTTGAAAGAAAGAAAAATCTTACCAAGAAATCAACAGAGATTATGTTTAAAAACTGTTTAAAGAAGAATGCCTAAAACACACACCACTCAATTAGCTTTGTTCATCTGAAAACTAATCTTATTTAATGTGTAGTGTCTAGTACAGTGTGTTCATAATAGTTGGGGAAAACCTTTTTATATTGAATATTATTTTAATTTCACAATTGTTATACAGAATTATAGCTTAATTATTTCCTGTAGTGCATAGCCATTTTAAACTGTATTAATATATATATATATACACACATAAACAATTTTAGTGGTCGCATAGGCTATGGCGTCACTCTCGCAATAAATTAGACTGGCCGATGTTGGGGAAATTGGAGTTTTAATCATGGACAGGTCAACTGAGTGAGTTTTTTACTAAATAGTTCTCCACTCTCCCTTCATGTAAATGCGTGTACACTTCCTAACGCATTAGCGTAGTTTATTACATACGCGTATAGCCGAGAGAGCAAGACTTTTTTATTTCACATCTATTTTGGTCTCTACTTTAAATGATTTTCCACCCCCCTGCGTCTGGATCACGTGCTACCTTTGCTTACTCGGGGGCGGCCAACTTTGGTCTCTGATGGGCTGCTAATTACGGTGAATAACTTGTGCGTGGCACTTAGAGATGAAAATGTTGAACTGTAAAAATGTTTTGCAGTGGTATTTGTGGTGTGGTTGGAGTTAAATTATAGAGGTGACACTTAGAAACTATAATACTTCAAAATATAGTATGTTAAGAAACGATTGGGCTACTAGAAAAGGGGAGGGGAAAAGGGGGGAGACAAATGTCGAACCAGCCTTAAAATTATTTTGATTAACTTATTGATGACAAAAAATTGAAGTATGATTTATGAACTAGTGGATCTACAAAGGCTCGCACTAATTTGTTGCTTTACTACATTATTATTAGCATCGCGTCTTACTACCCGTTCGGGTTATACGCACTTACGCTAATGTGTAATGGTAGGGTGATTGGCGAGATGAAATGGAGGACCTACAGTTTAACGTGGAATCCGAACCACGTGGAGGCCTGGCATTCAACAATTCACAGTTGTGATTAATACACGTCTTGTCACAGGTGAAGGAAGGGTTTGGTAATCAGATAAATCTGTGCCGGACCGAGGGATTGAACCCCGGCCGCCCAGCACTGAGGTCTGACACCTTACCCCTAGACCACCAGGTACTTTTTTATTTATCACAGTTCGGGTTATATGCTTTTGTACTAATTGCACTAATGTGTTAGGTATGAGTAAGGTTGAATTTAGAGGAATTGGACCACAATGGTGTGGAGTGAGTGGAAAACCATGATCATTGCACTCGATCGGGATCAAAATACAGTTCTCCTGGTCATCCCTGTGTATTGTGCAAGTAGCGCGTTAGACCTTGCGGCCACCGAAGCTGGTGTTTTCTTACTATACTACACTATCACTACCACTAATTAATATTCCCATACTGTTATTATTATCCATAAAATCAGTTGAAATAATTCTACAGAAATAATAATTGAAAAATTCTCCGTTTTGCAAAATTTCCCGGATAAATATATTGGAAAATTTTTCCCCGTCTCCCCCCCAAAAACATATATTTTAATCTTATCTTACTCCCACTAAACCGATAAAAATACAATAAAAGTGTATATTTAAAAAAAAAAGATAATATTTGTTTTGACCCCTGAGTGTTGATGAAGGTTATGTGCCGTATCTGTTTTATTTAGGTAATAGATAAAAAAATTAAATTGTAACAGTAAACAAAAAACCCTATACATAAAACACCTTCCATTGGGAAGAATTAAATTTGCCGGTGTCCAGAATATACAATCCAAAATTTCATAAGTAAAATTCTACGTCAAATATATAATAATGTTAAAGAGATTTTTTTTACTACCTATTCAGGTTATAAGCATAGAGGAGAAGGTGGCATTATGGAACCTCAGTTTCATTATAGTGAATTGTAAACAAGGTATCATAGCTACGCCACATTTTTTTGTGCTAAAAGTATAGGTAACTATTAAACTAAATGTTCCTAATTGGATTTTTCGCTATGCATAAATATAAGTATGGTTTTTGAAGGCTTTGTAAAAAAAAGTCAAAAGTACTTTTTTGGGAAGCCGGGTGGGTTAATATGGAACTCTACTGTCATGTTTTCAAAAATATGCTTTAATGTTTCAAAAAACAAATATTAAAGTACAAAAAAAAGTTAATTAATTACAAAATAATTTACTCCAATGTGTTTTATAAAAAAATGCTTTTAAAATAAAAAAGAGAAATGAATAGCGAGGAAACTATTTACAAAAATAACAAATGTAATGATCCTTTTCAACATCAACGCAATCTGTGTGTGCCCACATAGAGCACATTAGGCATTGCCCCCACATCTCCCCATAAGCATCGTCTGCAAACAACCCATCACAAAACAGACAAGTAGTGTCATCTTTAGAAGGGGTGTCTCCTCGTTGGGCAAGTCGAAAGGAGAGTCAACAGACGAGGATATGTCAATCGAGTCATAATCACTTAAACCGCTGCTGATGCGTTGTCGCTTTGCCTTGGATGTTTTGCCTCTCTTGTTGGCTTTTTTGACACCGGAAGTTGAAGGCTTGATTTTTTTGCACAGAAATCGATGTTGCTCCTACTTCCACGTCCCCTGCCGCGAATCAAAACTTTTTCCCCCCTGTTTGTTGGTTTTGTATCTGTAGATTTTGCCATGGACGCCTCCAAACGTGTCTTGTAGGGAGAGTCTGTAATCAAGTTAGAAGAGCTCGGTTTCCACCCTCTGTTTGATCTTTCTTTTTTGGCTGCGGTATTTTGCACAATATCCCTTGGAGAAACAGATGATGCCCCTCCTGAACTTTCAGGACGTGAACTGGTTGTTGGTCTAAGGCTTGTATTAATTTGACGTTTGGGGTGACAGAGATTGAGGATGACCCTGGTGTTTGTGGCATCATTACATCAGTTTGGTGCATTCTCAATAGCAACAGGATTTGCAGCAATGAAATCAGCATCTGTAAAAACGTGTCTATTAAATGGCCAAGATGCCAGTGACTCTGAAGCCATTCACGGCATAATGAACCATTGGTGAACTGTAGATAAGAAGTTTCTAAAAGTCCTGCGATGTCGTAGTGCGTGAGACGTTTTTTCTTCATGAATCGTGTGTTGACGTATTGCCTCGCTGTAGTACGTCTTGAGTGTCCATGAAATGTTTTATCAAGCGGTTGTAGTTTGTGTGGTTGTGTGAGGTGGTAAAGAAATTATCGCAACGTGGTCCTTCCTTGCTAAATTCATTTACATCCATATTCCTGGTGTGGGAATAATGCCCATCTAGAAATAGCAAAACGGGCGATGCTGTGGTACGTTTTGTCTTAACTAGGAAATGTTCGAACCATTGTGTGAACAAATTAGCCTGAAACCCATCCTGAGGGATGGGCTCTACCAATGGCCCCTGGTGGAGCACCTCTAATCAATTGGTCGGACATATTTTTTCCGAGGAAAAATTATCATTGAAGGCAGGAAAGGTCCCCCAGCACTCATAGCACAAATCATTGTTACCAGTGACCAACGTTCTACCGCAGTCAAAGCACCAATTTGTCGCTACCCTTTCAACCCCATAACTTGTGCACTTTGGACTGCACGACACTGAGCCCCGTTTCGTCAACATTCCAGATCCTGTCAGCCTCTTATCTGTGCTTCTCGTACTCTGATTCTAGGAGGTCAAAAATGGCAGAAGCATCTCTTTGGTGAAGCCTTCTTCGTGGGCGTGGACGTTCCTGTGGGTCTTCTTAGAGACAGCTGTTGTTTATGGGCATCTCAAAAAATGATATTGCCAAGACCTTTCTGCAACCCCCTCTTTAAAATGGTTTGGAATATTGTTACCACAGCTAGCCGAAACGCCATTCTCCTCAAATCCAGTCTTGTGAGTCCTTAAATATGGCTTCCATCAAACAATATATATTCCACCAGCTCTTTTTCGATGTTCTCAGGAAGAATTGGCTTTCTACCTAGAGTTGTTTTCACAAATTGCTCCGGACGAATGTCTGTTTGCAAAGAGAGAGAGAGAGTTCGCAAAGTAGATTTTGGCACCTCATAAAATTTTGCCGCTTTCTTCAGCCCCATTTTCATGTCCCTTACCATACTCACTGCCTCTGCCATTTCTTCCTGGCTCCATGTTTGTCTCTTGGGGTTTTTTATTTGGCCTGTTAAGCTGGGTTTAAGGCATTTTTGAAAATTTAAAATATCAGTTTGAAAGAACACTTATCTATCTAGAACAGTGTTTTTTTTTAACCAAAACAACTTCAAAATTTAGCTAGATCTACTTATCTATAGTGTTAGGTATCTATTTCTAATTTTTTCATTTTTTTTTTTTTCATTCATATACCACATACTTTTACAAAAATTATTAAATGGTTGTAATTTGTGGGTAATACGGAACACCAGAGGAGTTGGGTTCCATATTAAAATCCCCAATGGGGTCCGTATTTCACGCATCGCCATCTTGGATTAACTTAATTTCCCCCCCTGCGGGACGGGGTTTAGAATAGTCCCGCAGTAACCCCTGCTTGTCGTAAGAAGCGACTAAAAGGGGAGGCTTCTGTGCAGGACGTACCTCGTTTTGGGACAAACCTGTCCTATATCTTTCCTTTCACATCATTTTCTTCTTCCCTTTACTTTCCCCCTTTTTTTCACTTTCCCTCTTTGCTTTTTTCTTCCTTACCTTTTTCTTTTTTCCCCCACCTTTATTTTTACAGAGGT
>JBCFYV010002205.1:0-39642 GCA_039000515.1 Timema cristinae
TTTTTCGTAAAAGAAATTCTTTTAGTTCGGGAATATCGTTCTTCCTCACTTAATTTAGTTGAAACAAATGTCCACTCTCTGTTATGTGTCCACGAAGAGCCAATCCTTGGCGAGCAAGATAATTTATTGATTCCAATATGGCGTCCAATGCTACTTTAGCATCTTCTTACTGATTTTTGGCTAATGATGTTAGTTGAGCATTGACTGGTACTAATTTTAACCTTCCAAATTTTGTTAGAGCTTCATTATGAATAGGGCTATTCATATGAGCGGTGAAATTTTTTACAGCTTTATTCCATTTCACAATTGCCCTTCAATTCACAAAATCCAAAACTAATGCCACTGTTTTTAATTTGTTTGGAAATAAGTTCAAATTCATGGCTTTGAGTAAGAATAACACAAAACTCCATTGCATGCATTGACAAAATGAAGCCATGGGAATAAGTTAAAACACTTTGTTTGAATTGAAGTTTCTTACCAGAAATCACATAAGAACTTTTGATCGGTAGGTGGCATGGACCATCTACAATCCGAAAAAATTATGAGTACCTGTAACAGACGATTTAGGCTGTATCCCTTCAGTTGCACTTGTATTCATATTGTAGAAGGAGTTTCATGCAGGGTGAAACTCTCAGCCTTTATTTTGGGACCAGGAGAAGAACTAAAATAAGGTGTTGACCTGATTCCCTCCTGTGAATGAGGCTAAGGCCTAGTAGAATCTCCCTGCTTATTATATGTTAAACCTGCAACACAAATAATATATTTTTTATTTTAATTTAAATAGATAACTATCATCATATTTACAACCAAGCTCTAGGTGGGCCAATGTTTCTAATCGGTTCAATGATACACTGCATAATAATTGTGTTGATTAATTAGGGATTTTAAATATAATTGCTTGAAATAGTAAAAGTATAACGTCTGAATAAATAGTACGAATAATATATATTGAAAACCTAAACCAGATAGTATTCTTGTAAGTTACATGCAGTTGGTCATTCTGACGTTAGATTTAAAAAAAAAAAAGTTATCATTAAAATATTAATCAACGAAACAGCTAACAAAATAATGTATTACATTTTTAACATTTTAGAAGAAATAAATAATAATATGTAGACTAACTTATAAAACCGTTCAAATGATTTGTGATTTTTATAATGAGAATGATTTCTCTGGTAATCCAAATACAAACATCAAGGGCGTACGAGGCTCTAGCAGTAGTACATACCCCACGCCTCACCTTTTTCTTCAGATAGCTTTCGATTGCAATTGTACTCAGGGGCGCAACAAGGATTTTAAGATGGGGGTAGGGAGGCTTTTTACATAATAATTTTCATAATTGCAGCATTATATATTTCAATTACTGTAATATTTGGAAAATTGATTTGAAGTAGGGGGATATGATAGATAGATAATCAGCGATGGCGTCTAAAAATTGGGGTTTAAAGGGTTCCTCCCCCGGGAAAACTTTTTATTTCAAAGGATGCAAATGGTAATATCTGAGCTAATTTGTACCAAAAGCGGATCCTTGGCCTACCCTCTGTCACTGTGTACGCTACTGGTTAACAAGTCTGTGTTTACACATTCTTCTTCACAGGACCATAAAAATTATATACCATATTATAGAGAATTAATAAATTATATAATACAAAAAAATATATTATGATCATTATAAAAAAATACATTTTTATATGTATTATTTAAAATAATTTGATTATAATATTACTTAATCTTACCGTATCAAAATATTACACACTCGCTGTCCAACTCTCAAACGAGAAATGTTGATAAATAACACAGCTTCACTATACTAATAACTTTAAAAATATATCTAAATAATTGAATTTAATCATGTAACGTACCGAAACAAATTATTATTAATATTATTATATATTTGTGTGAAAAGAACATAAGAATAACAACTAGCTTCAGAGACCAATTGTACAAGTCAATTGCGAAATATGACAGTTTAAAATGTATCTAAGTACATTTTTTACTTAAACTTCAATTCACGTTAAATAAAGCTGTTACTCTTGATAGCAATAATCAGTACAATTAAAATAAAAATAACACTGTAGTAAAATGTTATCAAAGTTAACATAAAGTTAATATTTTTTGTATTTTCTAATAGGCCCTTCTCTTGAAAATTGTACTGTAGCTAGCTATGAATTATTTGTTCCTAGACTTTTTTCAACAAAATATATCCAAATCTTTGAAACCACAAGAAATTAAACCAAAGTCTTTTATTTTTTCGGGCATCGTCTGAATGACAAAAACTTATCGAACTTGCCCATGGCTAGGGCCAAATATATATTCTAACCTTAACAAACGATGCACTTCTTTGCTAAATAACTCCTGACTGTCAATCGTTTTAAAACTATGTTCCTTGAGTTGAGTCTACAAAGAGAAAACTTAATAATTAAGAGTGTTTCATCCAAACTAGAATTTGTGTGTGAAGGCACTAGGGTTTGACATGTAGTCACCACCGCCTTCATCAACTGTTTCAAACAGGGTGAAGAGCTATTGTGTGCCGCCAGAGGGAAACAGGGAAGAGACGACCAATAGATTGTAGATTAGTGTGTCAAGACCTGAATCCCTGACTAATTGTCCCTTCAATCCAACGGTTCACCAAGCGTCTCCTTTTACTTTTCGTGAAGGGGCATTTTTTTTCCAAGGGAGAGGAATCTCCCAGAGGACCGATACCACCCTTTCCACCACTTTTCAGTCACGAGCCATTCTTCACGTCTCATTTGCACGATTCCCTCATCGGTTCAGGAATGCAAAGTGTTTTCTACCACCCTCTCACGCGTCCCCTCTTTTACTCCCCTTCACACCAAATCCCCTGTTTTCTCCACCCTCTCTAGATCCCCACCCTGTCTCTCCACACTATGTTACTCTTCACTCTCCTAGGGGACTTCCCTTTTCCACCCCAAAATGGAATCGAATTCCTTCTGGGCTCGAGAGTCTCCAGTAGAAACAGATCTTCTTTCTAATTTTTTTCTCTACTCTATTTTTTACGACTCTATGGAAAGAGAATGGAAAAGAACGTAGACGTTTCTAGTGGAATAAGTAAAAAGAGTTTCTGTGTAAAGATGGTAAAGTAATCTGAATGTTTACACATGGAAGGATTGATACAAAAATATTCACTTTCAATAAAAATAAAAGCAAAAGTTAAAAGAAAAGTTATAAGGATGTTATTTAATGAACTCATCTATTAGCTATTTGTATTAATCAACTTTGGTTATGTATTATCTTAGTTGTTTTTCATAAAACTTTTCTTGAATGTAAATTAAGTAATACTTTTACAAGTATTATAATTAAATGGTTTCCTATTATTTTGAAAGATATAGTTATTTATTCTGATCTTAGGCTACTTGTCAGAGTATTCATTTATATTTGAACTTTAGGTCCTCTTGAATTTTTCGCTGTACACTTATATCGGGTACATCTAATATGTGAGATAAAGTGGGAACTTATTTTGTGTGGAAGCTAGAATTTGTCCTGGAAGGCAGTGGGGCTCACAGTAGCTTGCTCTTCTGTGGTCCTAAGTTCTGAACGAATTATCCTTGAGAAAAGTTTCGCCCGATCGTGTAAGATTAGGCAAATTTCAATTTTTTTCAAATTTCATTCCTTAAAACTGTTGATAAATATGTATTATCTATAGGGGGCGCATTTATAGGCACTAAAACCCATCTCGGTGGCGTAGTTGGCTAACGCGCTTGTCGCATTGAGCTTGACTGCTGAGGACGGGGAGATCGAGGTTCGAATCTCAGTCGGGTGAGCTGGGGTGGTTTTTCCTAAATGGTTTTCCACTCTCCCTTTACGCAAGAGTGGATTCACTTCCTCTTATTCAACCTTCCCTATTCCTAATCCATTAGCGTAATTAGTACTTAAAGCGTATAACCCGAACGGGTAGTAAGACGCGGTGCTAAATATTATTATTATTATTATTATTATTATAGGCACTAAAAGTTTAAAATGGCAGACAAATAGGCACTAAATATCACAAAAATAGGCACATAAATAGACATTATAAAGTAAAAATAGGCAATAAATAGGCAAATAAAACGTCATAGTAATGCAAAAAAAAAAAGGATCCAAAACACTCAAAATTTGTACTATTCATTCTTAAAATCAAGCATACACTTTCCATAAATACAAATTAATTATTATTAGAGTCAATTACCAAATATTTCTCAAGATTTTCAAGTGTAAATTTTGTTCTATTATTTGACACAATGTTTTTGTACTGTGAGAAACTTCTCTCGACTTCACATGAAGTCATTGGGTAAAACTTCAGACAAACTAAATCAGATAAGCTAAGCTTGACTTCTGGGAGTGATGTCGTTTGCCCTTCTAAGATGTCCGCAATACTTGGAATCTCTTTCCACCAAGGGTTTTGCCTCATGTGAAGTCGAGAGAAGTTTCTCACACTACAAACACTTTTTGTCAAATAATAGAACAAAATTTACACCTGAAAATCTTGAGAAATATTTGGTAATTGACTCTAATAATAATTAATTTGTATTTATGGAAAGTGTATGCTTGATTTTAAGAATGAATAATACAAATTTTGAGTGTTTTTGATCCTTTTTTTTTCATTACTATGACGTTTTATTTGCCTATTTTGTTGGTGCCTATTTATTGCCTATTTTTACTTTATAATGCCTATTTTTGTGATATTTAGTACCTATTTGTCCGCCATTTTAAATTCTTAGTGCCTATAAATCCGACCCCTATAGATAATACATATTTTTAAACAGTTTTAAGGAATGAAATTTAAAAAAAAAAAATAAATTTGCCTAATCTTACACGATCGGGCGCAACTTTTCTCAAGGATAATTCGTTCAGAACTTAGGACCACAGAAGAGCAAGCTACTGTGAGCCCCACTACCTTCCAGGACAAATTCTAGCTTCCACACAAAATAAGTTCCCTCTTCATCTCACAGATTAGATGTACCCGATATAAGTGTACAGTGAACAAATTCAAGAGGCCCTAAAGTTCAAAATAAATGAATACTCTGATGAGTAGCCTAAGATCAGAATAAATAACTATATCTTTCAAAATAACCAGATGATCGAGTATTTTAATGTTAAATACCCTTATAAATTAGTAAATACAACTTTTTAAGGATTATCAAGTGTCTATAAGCCTAATATATAATAAAAGAAAGCTTATTTGAGTGAATCCGTGTAAGTAAACAAGCACTAGCGTGGTTATTAGCTGGGAAACACATAGTGGCTATCCCAACCTCACAATTCCAATGTCAAGATTGAAATCATGTTTCTTGAGTATGTCAAACGTTACTACAACCATTGTGTTGAAGATATATTGAGATTGAATACAGGTTTCCTGATTCCTTGTCGGGAGTCACTACAACCATTGTTTTGGAACCATATTGGGATTGAATACAGGATTCCTGATTCCATGTCCGGAGTAATTACAACCATTGTGTAGGAAACGTGTTGAGATTGAATCTAGGTTTCCTGATTCCATGACAGACATCACTACAACCATAGTGTGGGATCCGTATTGATATTTTATCCGGGTTTCCCGGTCCCCATGTCTAGAATCGCTACACACATTTTGTATTTAGATTGATGTTCATATTTGGCGACAAGGATTACGTTAAATTTTAAAATTCATAGGAAGTTGGGTATCAATAGTGTTATACAATTTTTATTATTTTTTAAAATTAAATAAAGAACTAATGCTTCTTTTTTTAACTTCAGCTTTCCATGTAGACCAACAAAAGATATTCCAATTTTATTTTTCTCCAGTGAACATGAAACCTAAAAACTCCAAACAACAACACGTAAATTACAAAGAAAAACATAAGGGATAATGAATCTAATTGGTATGCGTAGTCTTCTGTTTGTATTACGTCAGTCACCTGCAGCCACTGGAGGAAAATGAGAGAGAAAGACTCCCCCCAAAAAACAAATCCCAATTATGCGTTAATGAAGTCGGTCTCTTGGGAGTCTGTGTACGATTTCCTGTGAGGATTTCAAAGCTGCGTGTTATAACATGCTTGAAGGCATTCTCCGTACCTTCTGTGCGTTCCCGGCCATCTTCCTCTAACCACGAGTTATGTAAGGCTTAGCGTGCAACAAAACCCTCCTTTCCTCTCCTTCTCGAAAATAACATTCATTAATTAATTAGCTAAATGAAGATACATGTAGAGGCGTAAGCCTTTGTTTTAGAATAGCGATTATTGTTCTTATTCGAGAGCGATTTTTTCTATGAGCTTTTTTTTTCTATTAAGGACCATAATGTTATTCCTTTATAATTTTCATATGTGGATATTAAAAAGATTATAGCTCTAAATATTAAAATAAATATATGTATATTAATTTACATATATTTGTAAATTAATTTTAATTTTTACTTAATTTTATTTAAGTTTCCACCAATTTATTTCTTCACAAATTTCTTGGTGTTTCAAAAACATTAATTATCTTTATTTATTTTTTATTAATATTAACATCATCTAATATAGTAAACATAATTTATTTTAATAAATACTTTTTAATATTTTTATTGATTATATAAAACTAGATGACTAGATTTTTGCAGATTATTGCACTAAAATGTAATATAAACTTCTAATAGAAAATGATTTATATAGTGGAGGAGCTAGCTTACATTGAGTATTAATTTCCAGTATCCCAAAATTTGATTTCTGATCCATGTTCTGGGAACCTAGGAGATTATGAAAAGTTATGTTTTCAATTACGAGGGTAGTTGACAACCCAGAGGGAAGGGGGTGAATACCACGCATGCGGTGGAATTTTGTTTCCACTATAACTTCAACCTCATTAATCGTATCAAGATACAAAAAAAGTAATTGTTTCTATTACGTAGGGTGCTAACATTGGTAGTTTAATTTAACCTATATTTTACTGATAACAACACTTAAACAATGAAGGGACCTTAATCTATATAAGAATAATGTGTTAACCAAACTAGTATTGTTTTTGCCTGAACCAATTCAAATTCAATACACAAAATATATTTTAGTTAATTTTTTTAACCAATAGTTCAATGGCAAATAGTTGTTAATCCTCAAAATAATGTTATTTATCTCAGAATTCAAAGCTATGTGCTATTAGCTTCTTCACCGTTCTCTTCGTCAATAATTAGTTCGTTATTGTTGAATTTCTTGCATCCGTTAACCTGTCAAGTACAGTATGCACAGAACCAAGTCTCGCTTGAATTACAAAGGTAAAAATTTTTCAAACATAAATTTAGACACTTGCATGGGAAGAGCAGATTTTTTTAAAAATGGACTGTTTTATTAGAACATGTCGTACGTTACCTTCAAAATCTGTAGCGTAGCCAAATTTCAACAAATCAAGTGGCTCAACAAATGCATTTTATAAATTCCCCAAACATGAAGTTGAGCTAATACTCGGCGTACATGAAGTCGAAAACTATCCGAATGCAGGGTAGATTTGGCTCAAAATAAAATATTTCTTCTTGCACCACAATTTGTCAAGACTTCTTGAAATGATGTAAATATAACAACCCAAGTAATTTTAGTTGACTTTCTACATAGGTATTTTAGTTTAAGAGAATTAAATAGTGATATTAACTGTTTGCTTGGCAGATTTTATGGCTCTATTTTTTGGTACCCAGTTTATTTGTTATGTCACACCCTGTCAGATCATGTAATTCTTGCAGAACTTCACTAAATGAATCCCCATAATACTCTAAAACAATGTGGTACCCAAGACATCTTCTATTTTCACTGACCCCGTCAATTATTATAACACAAGCAACAGTTACGAATGATTCTAAAATTAAATTCTAGGTATGAAAACGTCAGTGTCAGGACTGTGAATAACAATGCCATATGAATAGTTATGTTGAACAGCTTCATAAGCATGAACGAACATTCTAGAATCAGCCTCGAAGTGACAACTTGTGAAATGTGTTACCCTGGGTGCATGGTGTTCATCGCTTTTCTCAGAAAATTCGTTTCCATTTAAAATCTCTCCATCACAAGAGGACAGGCTTTTGGAACCTAAGTATTCTTTAAAATTAAATTCGATATGAACAGTAGTTAAAGGGATTTGTTTTCCCTTACCGTGTAGGTATCTAGACTATTATTTTGCAAGTTGTATGATCTCTCTTTTTATTCTCACTACGAATTAGTGAATCCTCACTAGAAGATCTTCTTTCTTGTCTTCAAATCCTATGGATGATTTCCCGTACGTGTCAAAAACTAAGTCAATGCGTATATTATTAGTCTGTTCCAACACATTCTTATTATGTCGAAACGAAAATTTGCTAAGTTCCCAAATGTTTAGTCTTCGAAAACACCACAAAAGTTACTGAATGTATAAGTCCCAATCCATCCATAAAGTGCACTTCTTCAAGACTAAGAGGAAATATAATAAAATTTCTTGTAAGATTGCTCTCTACTGAAATTTAGTTCATCAATGTTGCTTTCTTATTTTTTTTTTTTTATAATGTCAGACCAACGACCATGAAATACCAAGGTGAGGGGCTAAAGCATTCTTGATGCTTTATAAACTCTGCAGTACCAGTGTTTCTCTGTATAGATAAAATAAAATCATAATATAGATAGTTATTTTCTATAAAGCTACTTTTTTATAACATTTAAATATATTATTAACAAGTATTAGTTATCTTTTTTATTGAATAATATTACTGGGTAGGTCAAAAATTTAGCTGAAATTTGTTTCGAAGGAGAAAAAAAAGCTTTTCTTTTGTCAACTAAACACTAGGTTTAAAATTTTACTTGCCTACATTTATTTACCGATGGGTTGCACCCTGAGAAATAATGATGTTCCTTCTAATCCATTTACTACTAAGCTATTTACAATGTTACATAAAACATGTTTTTTATTGTATTATTGTTTTAAAAAGGTATTTGATAATTTTTTACATATCACATTCAACTCTTCCCCATTCACTGTGTGAATATTCGTCTATGTTACCAATGGGATCTTGAGATCAAATTATAGCACTTTAACAGTCTCATTCTATGACGATTTAATGTGATAAATTAGACACCATTTGTTTGTTGGTTCCATATTACTGAATATTCCTGTCCACCTGCAACCCCCCTTTATCATCACATATAAATAACGTTCAGGGATGGTAACAAGAGAGTTATTTTGTTCAGTAAATAATACAGCTCATTGAGAGAGTGAGACAGCATAAAGCGTTAGGCGTTTAAAATAATTTTATATTTTAGAAATGAACGGTAATATAATGGCCACACGTAGGTTTTAAGATCCATGGATAGCTGCCAGTGTTCAAACGGCATATTAAAATATGTTAGCTCCTGATAATCAACATTTTATGATTATGGGACACCTCCTCACTCCATAAATAGTTACCCAAAACACCTTACATAATAAATAATTAGATTTGTCTTCATACCAAATTCCCATTAGCCCCATCATAAAAGCAATTAACAGGCAAACCAAAGGCCCAGGTACTAAAAATTAATCTATTAATTATAAAATAGTGATTTAGTTACCCTTTTCAGCAATCCCCAAACAGTCCAAACGATAATAATGTGGTGCCATTTAACATACATCATACCAAGTAAATCGAACATATTGAAATTATCCGCCAAATTTCCAAATTTGGAACACATGCCTAAAAACGTCTGCGCAAAAATTTAAATATGAGTGTAAACTCGCTGATTCACAGCCCCAACTTTGACTAACATACTATAAACTTTCAACATATCCAACAATAATAAAGGATCTCCTAATTAATAATAAATGTGAACTCGCCGACACGCGGACCCAACTTTGATTATCATACAATAAACTTTCAATACATCCAACAATAATAAAGATCTCCTAAATAATAACAAATGATTAAAATCCTTCTAAAGATTAAAAATAAGCAGAAATGAAGAACTACGCTATCTGTTTAACCACCATCACAAAATGGCGTACCCAAAAATATAAAACCCTCCCGCTAAGCGTATAAGCAAAAGCTGTAAGTTAGAATACCAGAACCAAATGTTCCTCAAAAGGTCATAATATTAAAGGCAGACTAACGGTATGAACTAACCATCTAAAAACATATTTAATATTTTTATAGCCTTAAGTGCCAAATCACTAAGTTTATTTCGCGTTAATAACCAACAAATTTAAATATTACAAGTCCAAAGAGATAATTTTGAATAGGATGAAAACATATTCAACCCAAAGGGAATTTAGAATATTTGAACGTTAATTAGCCTACGACATTGTCACTCACATTGTAATCAGTGTGTAATGTATATCTACATCACAGATCCTTGCTATTAGATATCCTCAGAATATGTCATGATCTTTCAAGGCACGGGAATAAAGGTGGTTGTAGAGGGGTAAGGGGTAGCATGCTTCTAAAATATGCTCTAACATTCCCCGGACCTTCAAACGCGCGTGAAAGAACTGTTCTATGAGCTTTATGAACACGGCTGACGGAGAGCATCAAGCTCAACCATATCGTTCCTTATGTTCTTTTAGGTGAGGCTCAGCACTCATGACGGGGATTGAACCTCGTTACTCAAATCAGTCAAATATTAGACAGTACCACGAGTGTTGAAGAGTCATGGACTTGCTGAGACGGGTGAACTGGAGCCAGGATGGTTAGTCAAACAACCTTTTATCATCCTCATGTTGTAACAACACCAATAGCTATAGAAGAAAAGATAAGTATTTGGTCAAGGGCATGATCACTATCAACACAATTACATTTTCCATTCTTCGTTTTAATGAAAAATGTCCTTGTTTAAAAGCATTTAAGACTCTCTCAGGAAGTTAAAATATAAGATATATACAAGATGCATCCATGGACATAATTGTAGTTATTTTAGATTTTACTTACCTTTTTTTTCTTTAGATTTACCTTTTATAAAATTCAACTGCAAAATAAAGTACATAATTATAACCCAACCTAATAGGAAAACAACTGTTTAAAAAAAAAATCTTGATACGATGAACGAGTCAGAAATTATAGTGTAAACAAAATCCCCCCCCCCCCCCAAGCGCGCAATTCACCCCCTCCCCGCCGGGATGTCGACTACCACCGGATTGACAACATCACTTTTCATATTCAACTGGGTCCCCAGAACAGGGATCAGAAGTCAAATTTTGTCTTACTTAAAATGAATACTCAATGTAAGCTAGCGCCTGGTCTAATATAAGTTCTGAAAAAAGAGTGTGTGTATTAGAAAAAGTGTGTGAGAAAGATAGTTTGTGAGAAAGTGTGTAAGAAACTGTGTTTAAAAGACAGATTGTATTATATAAAGTGTGTAAGAGAAAGTATGTTTAGAAAAGAGAGTGTGTAGGAATGTGTGTCTGTGTGTGTTTGTGTGTGAGAGAGAGAGATAAGATAATGGGGTACATAATTATTTTTTCAGCACCACGTTTTATCACCCGTTTGGGCTATACGCTTATATACTAATTAGATTAATGTTTTAAGGGATTTGAATTATGATCTTTGTAGGATGTGTACCCGCGTTAGCGTGAAAGCAGAGTGAAAAAGAATTTCAAAAACACACCCTCATTATATTCAACGGAGATTTGAACCTCCATCTCCTCGTCATCGGCAATCTAGATTATTACTCAAAAACAGTTTTAAAATATAGCACCGAAGCGGGTCACAAAGTGTTATTTTGAAATTATATCCACTCAAAATAATTGGCTGCATAAATAAGCAATTACAATTATTTGTATTTTAATATTATTTGAACACCGAGCAACAGAACCTATAATTAAATTATAAGATGGATGGGATAAAATAAATTTTACTTTGAATTATTATCCACTTACTCTCAAATTTATCGGTAGTTAGAAAACATAAATGAACTAATTGGTCTTATGATATTATCTGAAGAAATTAACACCGTCATCCATCCTTAAACATTTAAACATTTATTTAAACATATTTCCAGATCACATCTTAAAAAAACATTCTAAATTTAATCTTTAGTAAGAAGTGAATAAATATATTTTAAGACTTAGATATTGTTATTTAATAATTGAGAATAATTGAGATAAAAAGTGGATTAATTTAACTATATTGGCCCTCAAATTAATCGAATTACTAACAATATCAAGAAAAACAATCTTAACAATGCTTTCTCCACAATAACAAAATTAACTAGAGCATCATTAATAGCAATTTGATTATAAATTAAAAATATAATAAAGATGGAATTTATCAACTCTCCTCTGAGGAAGGGATCTTAAAGCTATTTATAAATAATATATCTCTTAATTCAAATTTAACAGTAAAAACTAAAATTTGTAGAGCATTTAAAAGATGTAAACCACCAACCCAAACCGATCGAACAATGTATGTAACCTCTCCATTTATCCCACAAGGGAACCAAATTAAATGCAGCAGATAAATTTTTCATTCAAGCAGATTTATTTCACAAAAAATCAATTCTTAACCAACAGTTATAATTATAAAACCATATTCTAATCAATACTTTAAAACCCTTATCTAAAAATATTAAAATTATGTAATCACTATCTATCCAGCTTTACACTCCAGTGTGGAGAAATGACACGTTTGAGATTGAGTCGAGAAGATTATCACCTTATTCTCCTCCTAATTTCCGTTTCTATCTATCTATCTATCTATCTATCTATCTATATATCTATATATCTATCTATCTATCCATCTATCTATCTATCCATCTATCTATCTATCTATCTATCATGTCATAGCTCCGCGAGCATCATCTTCATTAAACATTTCACAACCTAATATATTTATACCCTGCTTAATCAAAATTATACGTTCTATTTCGCTTTTAGCACTTCATTTTTCCAATACAGATAATCTATGACATACTACACCTTTCCAATGACCATTTTCTAGACATCTAAACACATTGTGTTTCAACCAACGACGGCGTAAATTTGTTTGTTTAAATAATTTCCTGTATTTTTTTTACGATTCTCTAGTGAATGTTTTCTATTTTTCGCAATTTAACCTTAATATTCTTTAACATTTCTTCTGGATTCTTTAATCTCGGTTTAACAGTTTCCATTGAATATGATACGATATTGATGTACCAAAACATGCTGGATAATAGTCTTCTAGAACTCTCCATCTTATCCGGACTACCAAAAAGGAGTTAAGGGATTTCAGCTGAGTAAACAAATAGCGGCGTCCATGAACTACTAATTACTCTATAGCTATTTGTTTTGGTTACTTGTCAATGGCCAGTGCTACCAATCTTTGGACCACTAACTACCCTGTAGTATCAGTGCTACCAATCTCTGGACTACAAACTACCCTGTAGTATCAGTTTTACCAATTTATGGACCCCTAACTACCCTGGAGTATAAGTTCTACGAGTCTCGTGGCAATTACTTACAGTCAAGTATTAATTCTACCAATCTTTGGACCACTAATTACCCTGGAGTATCAGTGCTACCAATTTCTGGACCACTAACTACCCTGAAGTATCAGTTCTACCAATCTCTGGACTACTAATTACACTGGAGTATCAGTGCTACCAATCTCTGGACTACTAAATACTCTTAAATATTAATTAGTGCTATCAATATTGTGACTCCTATTTACTTTCAACTATCAATTATACCAATCTCTGAACAACTAAATACCCTGGAATATTAATTAGTGCTATCAATCTCGTGACCACTACTTACTCTCAATTATCAATTCTACCAATCTCTGGACCACAAACTACCCTGGAGTATCAGTGCTACCAATCTCTGGACTACTAAATACTCTTAAATATTAATTAGTGCTATCAATATTGTGACCCCTATTTACTTTCAACTATCAATTATACCAATCTCTGAACCACTAAATACCCTAGAATATTAATTAGTGCTATCAATCTCGTGACCACTACTTACTCTCAATTATCAATTCTACCAATCTCTGGACCACAAACTACCCTGTGGTATCAGTTCTACTAATCTCTGGACTACTAATTATACTGGAGTATCAGTGCTACCAATCTCTGGACCACTAAATACTCTGGAATATTAATTAGTGCTATCAATATCGTGACCACTACTTACTCTCAAATATTAAATCTACCAATCTCTGGACCACAAATTACCCTAGAGTATAAGTGCTAACAATCGTTGGACCACAAATTACCCTAGAATATAAGTGCTACGAATCTCGTGACCATTACTTACCCTCATGTAGCAATTCAAACAATATCTAGACCACTATATACCCTGAAATATCAGTGCTGCCAATCTATTAATCACTACTTGTCCTCAAGTATCAATGCTACCAACTTCACAGGCGTTAATTATCCTAGAGTAATAATAAACACAATCCTAAAGGACGTTAGTAATATTGGTAGCTTTTTATATCAATGCCTACCAAATTAACTGTTAAATATGGATAGACATTGTCTGTCAATTCTAATAATTTGACCAAACTACCATGGTGAGGCCAAATGCATGAATGATTACAGAAATCTTAAAAAATTGAAGATTAGATGATCTCAAAGGGTTGCTTTTCGTCATGAAAATGCTTTTTGTAGCCACGAAAAACCTTAATCATATTGTATTAACCCACTAAATATCAAAGAGGCTAGAACTTTAAGAAAGAGAAATTTAGTGTATTTGATGACTTAATTAATTTGAAGAATAATATATTAAGGTTGATTCACAAAATTATTTTCTCCTTCTATTTTAAAAGTCATTATTTACTGTGGGATGGAATAGAAACAGAGTAAAGGTCTATTTTTTACAATATTGATGACAAAAATTAATTTTGGCCAAAATAAATCAAATATAGATTCAGTATGGACTATACATTTGGTTTAATACTTTACACGTAGTAAGCTTAACAGATTAATTTTGAGCTTATTTCTTCTTGTTATTATCGTGTAAATTCAACAGAGACTACTTCTATTCATTGATAAAGTATCCATTCAAATTCTGTGACACCTATTACCAAAATTTAAGTCTATTGGGATTACTACTATTACACCTATCACTATTCTAATTGGTTGATTATTTTTATTATAATATACATTTATAGGGTGATAAAGTAATGGTTTCTATTGTACATTGTTATTGTAATTTGCAAATGACAATGTACAGAGACTTCCTATGACAAAAATATTGGTTTGTTTACTTTGCGAACGAACTATTGTTCCTGTCACGAAGGTATCTGGGTTCCCGTGTTGTTAAGGGTACAAATTTAACTTATTATTACGTACAGTTTTCAGACAAAAATAAACTTACAATTTGTTATTAATAATAATTATTGCTATCACTTTGGTCTGGCTAATTTAATTTTACCTTCTATTTTTCTGATTTCTATGTCTTGTTACCGTCCCCATTTTCCTACTCGCTGGTGTAAAATCCTGAATAGGGATTATTATTATTATTATTATTATTATTATTATTATTATTTAGCACCACGTCTTACTACCCGTTCGGGTTATACGTTTTAAGTACTAATTACGCTAATGGATGGGGAATTGGAAGGTTGAATTAGAGGAAGTGAGCCCACATTTTCGTGGAGGAAGAGTGTAAAACCATTTAGGAAAAACCACCCCCAATTCACCCGACCGAGATTCGAACCTCGATCTCCCCGTCCTCGGCGGTCGAGCTCAACACGATTAGCGCGTTAGACAACTACGCCACCGAGGTGGGTAATAAGGAATATTCATGCACCGAAGGTTTACAAGAGCTTTGATGGTGCAAGTTCAGTGTAAGGGGCATTGGTGTATTACCTCGATTATAATAACTACTTTCCAAAGAAATACTTTATTTTCACTAATCGTAATACGAAACAACAAACTAAACTAAACTATGCTTTCCCTTTGGATTTAAGATTGAAGTACAGTATCTCTTATATTCTAGAATTTCTCTTTGGTGTTGAAATAAAGATTTTCCCTTGGCAATCAATTTGTGAATAGCGATCCATTGTATTGGTTTTATCATCACTTATCAGCTCAATAAAGGTATAGCACGCTTATAAACAATTTAACCATTCTATACATATTACACATATCTTAAAATTATATTTGACTCAATTTAGTGATTCTTTAGTTATAAGTAAATATACATAAGCATTAAACTATTCTTTATCTGTGAAAACCCATCAATTCAATTGTGTCACTTTAACGTCCCTTATCATCTCCATGAAGATATAATTAATTTGTCAATAGCTTACAGCCCTTCCAGAAAAATTCTAAATAGTATTAAAAATACTCCATCAAATATATTTTGTATTCCTCTAATTATAAACAAATATACATTGTTGCAGAAGCTATCTTTCACAAAATTTGTGAATATAAAATAACAAACCAAACAAAAATATGATTAATCTTTGAATTTAAGATTGGAAAGTATTCTGTAAATATTAGGTCTAAATTTTAAGTTTTGCAATCAAGTTAAAAATAAATAGATAATTTTACATTCAATAGGAGAAAACCATTGTTCACGTGGATTAAAACATATTTTTGAAAAAATAAATATATTTTATTCATATATTTATAATTATCCTAATTTATTTCCGGTTAAAATCAACATAGTACAAAAGATACCACATTCAAATCTCTAAAGTGATTCATCAGTTATATAAGAACACATGAATGTACAAAAGTTCTATTTTATATTTCAATATTATGTACTTATTTATATATATGTAATAAATATAATATATTAATTTATATTTTACATATTTTAAATATTTTTTCTTTGGAATGTATTGAAAACTAAGGGAATCTGTATTATGTTTGATTTAATATGTTATTTATATCTTTCTTATGTATATAATTTACTCACGTAGATGTAAATTAGAGCTTGGAATTTGTTTTGAAATAAAAAAGTTACAAATTAGTATTTATACATTTGGGCTTTATTTCAAGTATTTGATAAATTCGTGATTTTATTTATCACTAGTATTAAATACACTGATAGCTCAATGTTTTTGAAATAAGTGGTTAATAAAATCATCCCTTATTTCATCCTCCTTTATTAACCTTCCCTATTGTTTTAGTATGTACTCCCACGTGGTAAGTTTAGGAGGTCCTGCTATTAAATTATTACCAGGGTGTGTTTGTACTGTGGATTGGACCTGATTGGTGAACACGGTTGACAAACACCCCCTATTCCACTTTCACCCACTTCAACCCCTTGAAGGCACAGACCTGGATGTAGGAGTTCTCACTGTAGTTCGAGTCTGAAAAGGGTGAGGTTGAGTAATATACACTGTACTCCCGAGAGGGGGGTTAGAAGGGGATGAAGCCCCTCCCTGAACAATTATCAAATGTTACAGTACGAGGTCACGTGCCACCAGGGACGGCCCTTCACTCTGCATGCAGCCAGTTCTACCAACTTACTATCCACGCTCTCGGTTTCCTTCTACAAAAGGAGAGCTTCGATAGTAATTATGGAAACTGGTTTCCACAAATGAAAAAAATAGTATTTTAGTAACTGTAGGTTTAATCTACCATCTCCCTTTTAAAATAATTAAATATAATATATTTTAAATATATATATATATATATATATATATAAATACTATTTTATTTTATAGTTAGCTGGACTCCATTATTAAAATTTGTTCATTAATTTAATTTAAAAAATTGTTCCTTGTGACTTTTAGGACTAGTTGTACGGTCTCTGGATAAATATTATAATTTAGCTACTTCAGTGAGAAGATTCAAACTGTAATAGATCTATTACACTGGTCTAAATTTACCTTAGTAGTCTTATGGAAATAATAATGTACATCTTTTATTCTAACTAGGCTACGGGGATCAAATTTTCAGATGCTATTAATTCTATTAAAATTTAGATTTATAATGTTTGGATATCACTGTAATATGTTGGTATTTACTTATATTTTCACGCTTAATTTACTTTTGCTATAATATTAAGTCATAATTTAAATAAATAATCGTACAGAAGTTTAAAAAATAAAAGCACTTTTAAAAGCTAGGAGTCAACATATATTGGATAAATAGAAATATATTAGCTAATTTCTTTGTAGTTGTATACAATAATATTACTGTGTAAGCATCTTAAGGTGATTTACTCTTTTGATTTGGTGCGGAAATGCAGAGCAATGGGAGTAAACGGTTATCTTCAAGAATCTTTATTTTTTTGCAATTTTGGTTTTCGGAAATGGTTTATTAAAGAGTAGAAGCATGTTGATTAAAATATATTTTATATACACAATTCCTCTATAATTTTAACACTGATCAAGTATCAATAATTGTTACATTTTTCAATAGAAAATTGCCAGATGCATAGCAAAAAATAAGAATATGTAGCAATTGATAAACATTGATACATTATCTTAGAAAAGGTGTTGAAAATATTACTATAAAAACTTCACTTGTTCTCGATTAACTGATATTTCCAAACGTATGATTTTTCCGCAAGGCCTTTCCGGTAGCTAGCACCATCGACGGTTTCCACGATCAATCTGTTATTGTTGGTGCGGAAGGATACTTTGGTCTATTGTGAAACTATGCCACGGCCTTCACCCTCCCGTCCACCATCCTACAATATCATTCAGAGTTTAAAAAAAAACTTTAATAGAATTGACGGATAATAATATTAATCTAGTTTATATTAGCCTGATTTTTAGTCTGCATTCCCACCAATGATGATACAAACATAATAGTAAACAAGACAAGGTGTGTATTACAATTGGTGCCATAGTGGAAAAGTTTCATTATTGGTGAGTGGTTAGAACTAACAGCTCTCAGAAGTGCATGAGAGAAGAAGGTTACTCATGTAGGAGCAAAACCAGGTTGAATTTTGTGAAACTGAATGTGGTTGCTAGGAAAGAGCAATCACCAACTGAGTAGCAGGTACGAAAAGATAGTGTCAGAAGTGTGACGTCATCTGAGAAAGTTTTGACTTTAAGGATTTGTAGCAGATTGAGGATAGGATCAACGGGTCTTGGGATATTTTATTCTTAGGACAGCCTGACTAAGAATTTGAAACTGTTTCTATAAAGGTATTGATTTATTATTAACATGAGGATTTTTCTCAAGGCTCTAGAAATTACCAATTTTGTTGATAAGGAAGAAAAAGGAAGAGAGGGAAATTTATGGAGAATTTAAAGGGAAATTAGAAAGAGACAGTAGAAAGTTAGGTACCAGTTTTCATACAGAATAATTGATAGCCAGGAGTCAGCTAGTGAGCAACAATATGAACAGAGATAAGAAATTTAGGAGAAAATAATTACCTAAATGAGGGATCATAGTGAATTAGAATTAAGAATATATTGGGGACCTTGAGTTAATGAGTCAACAAATTGGGAATAATATGACTGAACAATGGAATTAAGAGTAAAATTCTGAAGAAAACTGGGAGCTAGAACGATGAAAGGGAATTTAAGATTAATTTAAATGGTTCAATAATTAAATTATTATTATTAGCACCGCGTCTTACTACCCGTTCGGGTTATACGCACTTACGCTAATGTGTAATGGTAGGTTGATTGTGAGATGAAATGAAGGACCTACAAATTAACGTGGAATCCGAACCACGGTGGAGACCTGGCATTCCTCACATTCACAAGATGTCTTGTCAGAGGTGAAGGAAGGGTTTGGTAATCAGATACATCTTTGCCGGGACCGAGGATTGAACCCCGGCCGCCAGCATAGAAGTCTGACACCTTACCCCTAGACCACCAGGTCACCCCTTTCAATAATTAAAAAAGTACATTGGTAGGAAGACAAAATAAGTAACAATAAATAATAATATTAAATAAAATTCCTACAGTAACTTTAAAAGAGTTTATAGTTGTATACAGGTGCCCATCTTCCTAGTTCCACTGAAGTATAGCATATCTTTCAAAGAAAATCCCTTAAAGAAGGATTCAAAAACATATTGGATGTATGCCAATAAAGTATTAAAAAATTTCTACATTTCTGTATGCATCCCTTCTAGTATAGAGGTGTTTGCTGATGTAGATATCCAGATGAATGCCTCTGGATGGAACTTTAGTTCAGACTAAAAGTTAAGATACATTGAAAAATACTGCAAATGCCTAGTAATTTGAGATACCTAACGAACAATTTCTAAACTGTCTAATTATATTAGCAAACTTGCTTTTAGTAGAACCACAGCATACAGCCCCCGGACCGTTAGTTATTCTAGGCTAAGTAATGAGACATACTAACCATTGAGCTATGGTTTTGGACAACAGGTTATTAAAAGGTATATCAAGTTCCTAATTGGATTGAAAGTTTTGTTCATAAAGTCACGTAACTAGAAGTTTCAATAAACTCAGTTAAAAATACATATGTATTTATTAAAAATATATAATAGCTCTAGCAGGCGTGCCCGTTCTTCTATTGTGGAATCTATAAATTAGGTTTTATATTTATGGTATATCAAACCAACCATATTGAATAGTAACTAAATCTTAAAGTCAGTGTTCTATGAAAAACGGGCACATGAGCCTATGGCACCTTTTGATGCAGAATAGCTTATTTGATCCTACATTTCATATGATATTTATTGAAAGTCTCACTCGGCTATCTTTAAAATAATTGAGGTTGTTATACTGGATTTTATAACAGCTTGTCAGATACAATTAATCGTTCTCTCCACTGTTTACATTCACATACTCAGTATTTTGCTGTGATTTTAAGTAATGTGCGATGATATTACAGTTTTAAAATAAAATATGAGTTCAAGTAATGTTGAAAATAATGTTAATGAATAAAATAGTTCCAGTAGTAGTAAAAAAAAAAGGAAAATATACACGAAGCCAAAAACTAAGCGTGGGAAGTTGTGAAATTAAAGCGTGTTATTATTGGTGAAAGGTATGTCTCATTTAGTGGATAATTGTTTGAAGGAAAATTATTTAAATTACTTTCATATGATTTTTTTAAGAAATTCTGTAATAATTTTTCCTCTAATTAACAAGTAAATATTTTTTTTCATAATTTTATGGTGGACAGGAAAATAAATTTCAAGATTCTTTACTCACACTGTATATGGAAAAACACAGTAGAAAAAAATGGGTGTGTGTACTTATGTACGCGCGTGAGAAGTTATACTTCTTTGGCATCATTAAAATACGGATAGTTAACCTCATTTATATTGGAGCACTTGAAAAATTCTATAAGCACAATTTCTTTCACTAATATTTACGAATAGTAAATAATATTAATCAAAATATTCAATTTAAATCACTACTGAATATAATTTATTAGCACATATATAATTCGCACTTGTATGAAACTAAAACACGTGTTGTGAATGTAGAAACTAGAAACATGTGGATAAATATTATATATATGAAAACAGTGATCAGAGACGACGAGCGTACCAACATGCGCGACTAACAGAGGTTCTATTTCTATTTTGTTGGTAGATTTTTTTATTTCAAGACTTAATGAGCGGTTTAGCATCAACCTGCTACTTTTGTGTTACAGTGATGCGCGCGCATCTTAAAATTTAACTCTCATCATTTTTTCATAACGCGCCTAAAGAAGTATAACTTCAAAAAGTCAGAAAAAATATTAAAAATTCTTTATCTTGATCTTGAGGATACGTAGTCATGTGTTATGGTAAATGGCACAAGAAACCAAATTTGCTAGAAATTTATTCTTCAAACATTTCAAATGTTTTATATAATTGTCAGAGATATATGAAAAATGTTTTGAAGAACAGAAGCTTTACTTAAATTAGGGCATCTCATGTTAATAGATCTCATAAGTTACGCTAAACATCACTGACTTGATGGGAGAACACATTAACAGTATTCCACATGATGGAATCCATTAATATTTCATAAAATAGTTTAAAATACTTAGATAATCCTGAACTTATCATCAAAAATGTGTACAAAATGTTTGTGGATTGTTTAAAAAAAACAGGTTCCAACTGAAATGTGAGCTGTAAGACTAACTATTAATATTATAAAACAAAGTTTTCCTACAGTCTTAGGAGGCCGAAAATATATACTCGTGATTATCGTTCTGAATATATTTAAAAGTTCAAATTCAACCCAACACTCTCCTGTCATGTAACATTGATGGTTCATTAAAGAACAGTCGATAAAATGAAGAGACTATAAACTGAGTATTTAGAAAGAGCAGGACAGAATCAGGATAAATACATTCTTTTGATGGAATTTGACTATGCAAAGAACTTTGCAATTCCAAAACACAATGTAAACAATCAATTATATTAACTCCTCTTATGGCTTTATTGTTTCAACGTGCATCTTTTTTCATTATAGCAGCTCTTATTGCTACTGCTTCATGGAAAGTGAAGGTTAATAAATTGCCAGTTCTGTTGTGTCTTTTGTATTCGACTGCCTTCAGAAAAAGTTGCAAGTGTTTAAAAAAAACGTGAAAACTAATGCTTTACGCTCGTATTTCACAGGGGGGGGGGGGGGGGTAAAACAAAAACGTGATAGTTGTTAAATTTCTCTCATGGTTTTTTAAACTCATTTGATGTAACTACTATTCAACATTTTCACTTTCTCAATGTGTCAGAAGCTTTGACTCTGTAAGAAAAAAAATGATAAAAAAGATATAATTAGAACAACAGTGCCGTCCCTAACAGATATTGTTTTGTATGACACAATCTCGCCTCTTTTGAAGTTTTAATGAACAAGGGACATTTGAATCAATGGAACAAAGCTTTGACACAGTTTTTCATTCCAAAACATAATTCAAAATCAAATAAGTTCATACTTATTAAATATTCCACTTTGATATTCCAGGAGGATATAATGGTTTTATGTTTTCCTAATTACTTTGGACTATATGATTCTTTCAAAAACTGGAAGGAACATTTTGCAAACGTGAAAAACATGCAAGTATATTTAATGGCATATGAAAAATATACTGATCAAAAAGTATCAGATATGTGTTGTTTGTAAGATTTTTTATCTAAAGAAGTGTCAGACTGAATAGAAGTTATGATAAATAAATCCTAATTCTTTAGCATACTAATACTAATATGTATTTAGTAAACTTTTTTTGAGTGATTAAAATTGTATTTAAAAATAAGAGATTTACTGTAGATCAAAACAATTGTTTTGTGGAAAAAGGGTGCACAAAGAGCAAATTTAAAACATATTTTTAAATATTTTTAATTTTTTACTCATCTCAAAGTAGAAACCCAACCGTGATTTATAACCAAATACATATATTTCTGGTCAATATGAATAATAAATATAAATAAATATTAAACATTAAAACTTTTTTTCTAAAATCAGTTTGAGATACGTGCTCAATGTACGAAGAACGCCTCTAGCATGTTTATAATTAAATATTATATCTTTAGATTGTTAGATTGTGATACAAAACGTTGAAGTAGGCTTAATAATACACAATTTAAATATATATTTATATATAGTCAGAATTTTTCCTAAAAGCTGAAATTTATGTTGACGATTAAATTATCACTTCTCCATTGACTATATTTTGAACTCTTGCCTGTTGGTGTTAGTAAAATAATAAAAGTGAAACCACATACATGGTTGTTAAAGAGTCAAAACAATTTAAAGTTACATAATAATAATTTGCAGTTTATATTTGGATACATTCATTTACGACCTTTTTGTCCTACTTCAATCAGCTTTTTTGAATCCACGCCATTAAATTTTCCTTTTTTGGACTTTTATAGATAACATTATCTTAGAACCTACCAGAAAATACAAATTTTAGATTTCTATGATGTTTGTGTTCGAAAAATTCATGCGTATGGATAAATACCATAACTATGTCATATTAGTAATATTAGGATGATCTACCTCTGGATACATCCTTTAGAAAATATCTTATTCTTTTACTATATCAATATAACCATTACGATCTTAAACCAAACAAGCCCACATATACCAATAAATTTTATTTATATGTTACTATGATCGCTTTATATTTGATCAAATATTCAGTATTTTCTAATTATAGGGGGTGTTATTTCTAGCTACCTACAAATATATCAATATCAAACAAAACAAAACGTATTTTTTCTATACGTTTGAAAAATTTAAATTTCCTCCACTTTCCTTTCCTTCCCGTATCACTGACCCTCTTTTTAAAAATTAAAGAATTTTAGAAAGTTCTGGTTGTTTGAGGTTTAAATTTATAGAACTCAGTTTTAAAATTAATAGAAATATACTCGTGATACAAAAATAGTTCACAAACACAATATCATAACTATTATAAGCGCTAACGTCTACGTTTTTTCTGTTGTTTTGTATACAATAACAAATTCAAATCTTGTTTCTTTAATAGTCTTGAGTTGAAAGAAATAACCAACAATTTAATCTTTGTTTGTTTAGTAGTTATATGTTTTATTATTGGACACACGATGCACTTCAGTTAAAGTAACATTATTTTTATGTATTTTATTTAAAACGAGTAGTATATAATTGGTTTTATAGGTGTTTTAAATTTCAGAGACTTCTTTTAAAGTTCTGAGTTTGCAGTGTTATATGTTTCAGTAATTTTTTTTTCAAACTAAGCAACCTAATACACTATCCACAGGGTAGTGGAGGAGGTAAGTTAATCATATTACATATTTGTTTTCTAAATATTTTATCACATGACCTTCCATTATATAGTGTTAAATAATATAATTATTATCTGAAGGAATAGTATCAACATGGAAAAGAGAGAAGCAGTGATCTTAACATTGAAGAGAAACTACAGGCCAAGCCTCACTCCAGCTGTCCAAAGAACAGATCAAATGGGCGAACATTGTTAAGTACCCGGGACTTACGTTGGACATCAAGCTGACCTAGAGACTGCACTGAATGGAAAGACTGAACAAGGCAATGCAAAGACTGGGATGCCTATGCCTGCCTCTTAACAGGCGTAGCGCCATGTCTACGAGAAATCGTTTGACACTGTACAATCAGTTACTCAGGCCAATCCTCGACTATGCGTGTCTCACTTGGGGTCACCTAGTGGACACGTATATGAGGAGGATGCAGACATTCCAGAGAAAATATCTGAGAATCATTGTGGATGTACCCTGTTACGTTTGCAATGTGACTCTGCTCCGAAACCTGTAGATGCATTCCATCAAGGAGCACTTCTGGAAGATGGCACAGTCTTTCAACAACAGACTTCTCGGTGCCACCAATCCTCTTATTCAGTGGCTTGGGAACTACATCATCGACCATGGAGGGTGCCGCTGACGTCCCAAAGCCTTGCTTGGAGAAATGAGATGTGCAAAACAATGTTTTGTGAGGCTCTCACTCAGCCCCCATATAGTAATGTCTCCGCACCTAGCTTTTAAAAACTCTTATTTGGTTTCCCATATGCCCCCCCCCCCCCTTAATATAAATGTTTCGTCCTTAGTTTCAGAACCTTCCCGAAATGTGATATCCCGTTAGTAATTAATTCCGCCAATGACCAATTAGTAGGTACGTTTTGAAATTTTATCTCGTGCTCCCCTTCAAGCAGCATTAAAGCTTGCCTTACGACTCGGACTTGGATAGTTATTATTGTCAACTGTTCCTGATTAGGGAACAATACTTTATATAGTATTTTTTTCCTTAAAGGTCACACACAATCCCAATAATAATAGTTTCTCCTAGTCACACCTCATCAAAATTTTAATAAATAATAGGCAATCAGAAATACAACTTATCAATTTTAACACATGCGTTAGTACAAACCTTTGATTTTTATGGATAACTACATAGTATCAGAACTCAAAAATACCCATTCTCATAGACATTTTTTACAAAGTCACCTTACCAAAAGACAACCCTTACAAAATCCCTTTACCCATGAACACCTATACAAAGCTACAAAACATTCGATATAACTCTTAATAAATAATATTACTCATAGAAAGCCCTTACAAAGTGACCTTACACATTGACAAATCTTATCAAGTCACCTTAACTATAAATAACTCTCAAAACGTTACATTACTAATGGCCATTCTTACAAAGTTATCTTGCCCAAAAATGACCTTTAAATATATATTTTGGAAAAGAATAAGCTTTAAAAAGTCCTCTTACCCAAAAACAACCTTTAAAAAGTCATATACCATGAGAAAGCAATGCCAAAACTGTAACTTATTTTCTACAGAGACTTAGGATATTTAATTCGATATCAACCTAAAAATAATACATAAAATTTATGAGGCTAAAATAATGATGTGCATTTTATATGGGATATGTGAGTTTAACTCATTTGATAATATCTTAATAATATATATTTTTTGTAATAATGTATTCGAGCATTAAATATTGATAATCCATAATTAGCATTGGCTTATTTAATGTGTGTTAACTTCTTGAGATCCTTTATAAGATACAGTTCCTTCCTACTATTTAGGTCACGATATAGCTAGCTTCTCGATATTCTTACAAATAAAATAAGTTCGTACAATCGAGAGGATGAAAATTATAACCTAATACAACTTCTCTAAAATTTAAATTAGTAGGAAATATTCATCTTTAATCTGACACCTTAGCTCAGTCTGTAGCATGTCTGTATAGTAAGATAAGTGTCTCTGGTTCTATTCCTGGCCTGGCCGAAAAAATTATGATTGGTGAAATGTGAGTTTACCTTTTCATAGTGATGAATTAATGGCAAGGAACTGAATGTTGTTTCTGTCCTAGTCTCAAGTTATAAGACGTATGAAGCTACAACACGCCTAGGTAGCCAGCTGTGGAAAAATGTATGGCTTGAATATAAAACCAAAACAGGTCACAGGTTGGAAACAGTGATGGATGTAAAATGTGAAAGGTATACATAGGCATTTGAAAATAATTATAGCCACTTTAGAGAAGTGAAGGGGATAAAATAGAAGAACATTTATAGAAACAGAAAGTGCTTGACAAAATTTAACCTAGAAAAAGAAAGATAAGAACTTGAGGACATTATCTATATAATAGATAACACCTGTAAGAATAAGAAAAAGGAACACGGGAATAATAGCTCATGCATGTAGAAGAGAGAAATATAAACAAGAGAAGCTGAAAAAAACTGTTAGTTAAAAAAAGGAAGAGAAAATTGAAATCCAAACAGTAATGGTGACAGATTAATGGAGGTAGTGGGGAAAAAGAGACAACTGTGCGATAGAAAGGGATAGAAAGATGGTCTCATTAGCAAGGTGAAGGATTATCATTACCGCTTCATCAAGTAGTCAGCAGTCTATAAAGCTGGATCACTGTTGACGATGCTCTGCTAAATTACACACGGAAATGTTGATGAGTTCCACCCAAAAGTATCCAAAAGCAGGTAGGACTCGGCTTATTTACTTATACCTCCGAGTTTGTATGGGTTCTTTGGCGAGCAGGTTTACACACATAATCAACCTCACCCTGCATTTTGTTGTAAGACTTGGGGTACAGTATCAAACAGGCTGGATCTTATAAATTACTCTACATTCAGGAAAGTGCGTTCTTATTAATTCAATACATAAATTTTCACTTTAATCTTTTTTATTTTTATTTTGTAAATCATTTCTGAACTTATGTTGCATATAAAATTTTTTTTTTCAGTATTAGAAACCACACATATGCTGTATAATTAACTTTCGTCATCATTGGTGAAGCTTTTAGACTCTATATAACAAGATTTTGAAAATTTTAGATATTCATATTTCTTTTTGAACGTGTTAAAACTTGTAATAAATAAGCTGGACTGAAAACATAAATTAAACCGTTCTTCATGTAAAGATCACATATTATTGCTATGAATTGAATTTAATAAAAATACAACGACTTATTTAACATAAATGCTAGTCTTATTAAATAAGAGCACAGTGTATGCCCTAAAACAATCTAACATTTAGTTTTAATTTCAGATTTTAAAGTACATACCTTTAAAAATAATCAAATCCTAATAAAATCACAAAGTGGAGATTCAGTTTTCAACTTTTAACTGACAATTTCAGATATTGGTATAGAAATATTGATTGGAAGCCTAAGGTTTAAGGTTTTTCCATTATAATGGTTCATCCATGGTTATCAGTAGGTTAATTTAAATAGAAATGCATGTAAAAGGAAGTGGACGTGTACAGGTGTGGAAAAATAATATAAAATAACAACATTTTAATTTAAACACACCATTAAGTATAAACATTATAGTTTATTGATTACCACATTGCAACCGAACGCAATATTCAGCATAGCAACAAACAACTATTACACAGTAATCTTAACCAATGACAAAACCTACATAATCCCCTTACCCATAAACAATGTAATGAAGTTAATTCATCAGCCCTGAAGCTAGCTTATAAACGTACTCGATGGGGTTAGTTCACTCTCTAACAAAATAAATTAAAACTGAAAATATAGTAAAACTCTAAAACTTATGTGTTACTTATTTATATTATAGTACAAATTAATTAAAATATGGTTAAATGCATGTATAATTTATAAAAGATTATTTAAAAAGGCCGAATTTACATAAAAAAATAATTGAATGGCTTTGAAAATTTTTCTAAGAATTAAAACTGCTGAAATGTTAAATAATAAAACCATTCAAAAAATACATATTATTGTTGAAAATTTAATAATTAAAATTTGTACTTAGCAAACATTAAAAATTAAAAATATTTTAGATAAAAGTGATACCTTAATGTTACACTTTAATTTTATGTCACATACAATATCAAAAATGACATAGTTAAATAAAACATAATGTGAAGTAAAATGTCATAAAGATTAAAGGGTAATTTTTGTTATTGGGTTATAATATGCACTAAAGTTTTGTACAAAAGTAAATATTTAGAAACTCCAAGTACATAATAATCACAATTAAATATAAATGACAATGGCATAGTGCCCTCCTTATTCTTTTGAAATATCAGGAATATAAATAATAATTAGCTAAGCATGGCCAAAGGCACAATCACCCTTAAACCCAAAAGCGTTAAGCGCGCAAATATTTTCGTAAACACAATAGAAAAACAATCCCCCCTAAACTTGATTGGTTATACGTACCAGAAATAATTTCGATAAAATTGATACAGGAATAGTCAATTTTAAATTTGATGCGTTAAACGCACAACAAATAATAAGACCAACATGATAGTGGGGAACATTTTCCTTAAGCTTAAGGTGTTAAGCGCACTACTAATAATTAGAAAAACATGATAGTGAAACAAATCTTCCAAAACTAAATGCGTTAAGCATACAACAAATCGTAAAAACATGGTGGTGGAATAAATCTCCCTTTAACTTAATGCGTTAAGCGCACTATTAATAATTAGAACATGATAATGGAACAAATCCCCCTTTAAACGTAATGCGTTAAGCGCATTACTAATAATTATAAAAGCACGATAAAAAAAGGCACCTTATACTTGATGTGTTAAGCGCACAACAAATAATAATACCAACACGAGAGTGGAACAACTCCCCCTTTAAACTTAAAACATTATGTCAATATAACCTCCTCGGTTCCTTGACTAAATCCGCGTGAAGCGTTTTGAAATGGCAATTACCCGTCTAGATTCCTCCGTAGCCGTGTAGAACCAAGGGTGATCTTAACCCATTATAACAAGCCAATATGTATGAACAGAAATGTATACGCTACCTTAGAGCATGCTCATAAAATGTAATACATTCATGATCGTGGGTTTAAGGACCAATAAGGACAAGGCAGAACAGAGGTGCGAGAGAGAGAGGAGAATATAACACGTGATGTAGAAGCGAGCTTACGTTGGACACAAGCCCTGCCAAATACTGTCAGTACAAGTTTACCATCAGCCGTGCTGGTATTTTTTGTTGTTGTATGAACACATAGTCACTCCACATGGCTGAATTAGATTGACTGTGGTCCACGATACAAAAACACAGCACAGTCCTCCAGATGGTAAGTTTTTTTTAGTAACGTTTATTCCCAAACGTTAAACACAGATGGTTAGTGCTGTTGCAAGATTATTAAACTAAATGTTTGTGGCAACGTGCAAGAGGAGCTGTAAGATGTAACTGGAAGCAGCTGTAAAGTTCAAGAACGTTATATGCCATGTTTTAAAATGTTTCGGATGTGTTGTGTTGAAAAGATTTTATATTAATTTGTGTATTGAAAAAAAGATAGATGAAAAAAAGGTAAAATGATATAAATGAATGTAGTATGTCTTCTAGACTCTGGGCCAGTCAGTCATTATCTACGCTGGAAGGAAGGGCAGAAGAGTTAAGGAAAAATTGATATGAACTTATTATTAAATGAAATATGAAAAAGGGGGTAGGTGAAATCTGTAAATTATAGGATTTTTATATTTTTAGGTAAATATTTTATAGTGTTCACAAGAGTTTAATTTTCAAACTGCAACTGTTCATTGATGATATATTTATTATTTAATAAAGCTGCTTGAATAAAAAAAATCTCTCCTGTTTTTAATTCATTACCCTTGTGGGAAGAACGAAGAAGTTTCATCCATTGTTTGATATGTGTGGTTTTATTGTTTGATTTTTTAAATGTTCAGTAAATGTAAATAGGTCTGTATTTGAAATCAGAAATGTTCTCTTTGTAACGAACCCTTAAATGTCATCTCAATTGACTTATATACGTTTCTTTAATTCACAAATGACTTTGTAGATTCCAGATCTATTAAACCAGTCGTTGTTTTTTTTTTTGCTTGTTGTTTAAATTATTTTATATTATTGTTTGAGAAACCTTTTTTACTGTGTTTTTTTAAACTTATATTTGCTATACGATTTATTTCAGGACATGTGTAAGTGATTTTCTTCAATTTAGTAATTTTATGATCAGTGTTTTGAGAATATTTGGATATTGTGGTATAGAAACTGTTTGATAGCTTTGATTTTTTCTTTTTTATAAGTTTATACATTGTTGATTGAGAATATCCATAACTTATGACAAGTTGTAATATTCTATTTATTTGAATTTTATA
Source organism: Timema cristinae (assembly GCA_039000515.1). Classification (NCBI taxonomy): domain Eukaryota; kingdom Metazoa; phylum Arthropoda; class Insecta; order Phasmatodea; family Timematidae; genus Timema; species Timema cristinae. Next base: position 30,829 of record JBCFYV010002205.1, read on the forward strand.
GTTTGTTTTGTTAAGTGGGATATGGAGAAGTTCGAGAATGAGGCTATTGAAGGATGCTTGTTTGTGACAGATATGAAGAAGTTCGAGAATGAGGCTATTGAAGGACGCTTGTTTGTGACAGATATGAAGAATATTTTGTATTTTAGCATTAGTATGGGTTGGATTTTGAAAGTTCTAAAAACATATATTTTAAGATATTTGTATAGATACTACGCTCCATATAGTTAATCATATTGTTAGTTTCATATTTGGTGGTGAAAGATAGTTTACGGTGAATGTTATTGAGAATGTTTTTGGGGGAAAGATTAAAAATATTGTTATCGTAAATAATAAAATGATCATAAATGAATACGCAATATAATTTAGTGTTTAGGAGGTTATTTAATGTATTATTGTATTATATTTTTGCAAATATAGATTGGACAATAAGCATGAAATGGGTGATCCCGGAGCTAGACCCTCTTCTTAAGAGTATTATCACTGCCCAACACACATTTGGGTACCCTACAAGTTAGACCTATTCTTTTGCATATTTTATCGGATAATTACAAAATAGCATTAATTTTGCCCTACAAGCTATAGTTTTGGAGATATGGCATAGTCATATGCCAATTCTCACCTGTCGTTCATCTACATTTGAGATTCTTTATCGCATGATCTGCTATTTTGATAAAATTTTGACAAATATTTATGCTATTAATACTACATACTGCACTATTAATAAAATCACATATTATTAACTGAGCTTATTTCAACCCAAAAACGTATGAAATTATTTATTTATAAGTTAATTCATTATATTAATTATTTTGATACTATTACTATTGCTAACTATTAAAACAACCGGCATATTACTAAATCCACTTATTTAAACCAAAGAATTTTTTATCAGTAATTCAACATGTGAAAATGTTCTTTTATTAGTCTTTCTAGAATGAGATCAACCGAGACAGTAGCGCTGAAGGTTCCAGCAGTAATTTGCCATAATGTGGGTATATCAACTTCCTTGGTATCTTTCTTCCATAGCCTTTATGTCCTGGTGAAATCTTTCTTCTTGCTCTTGACTTAAATCAACAAGGTTTTCTGGAAACAATCTAATTGTATGTGCAGGTAATGGACCTTGATGCTCATATTACAGCCAAACTTACTAGAATTAGAGAGCATATCCTCTAATTATTTGGAGTAGTTGCCTGCCTTATAATTGCCAATAAAAATATGTTCAACTAGAACAAACGAAGACCAGGAACGAGACTCAATAATGTTCATTGAATCTAAGAAATGTGAATTCCTTATCAGCTGTCTTATCTGGGACCATCAAAAATTAATGCTTTCAGTTTTGCCATGCTCAGTCCAGGGAATCTATTTGAATAGCGAAAGTACAAAACATATTTATTTAAAGCCTTCGCAAATTTTTTCACAGTCCAAGCTTTATATGTAATGGTGGCAAGATTATTTGGGCTCTGTCAACCAAAACTTCATTGATAACATTTGGTTCTCCAACTGCCATCTCTTTTCTCAAAGGTCACTCTTTAATTATCCAGTAGTCATGTTTGTTCTGCTGTCCGAAATACGAAATACGTACATAAAAAGCAAGGATATTTTGTGAAGCCACTTTATTTGCCAAAGAGAAAGTTCACCATCTTTAGGTCTACACAAATCACCCATTGAGGATATAGATATTTAATCTTTTCAAAGACTAGTGAAATTTTCTAACTTTACTTTTTCACACTGGTAGAGTGACCAATATAAATGGAGCCATATCTGTTGCCATAGTGTAAAAGAACAAATTTTAATCTCCACTTGGAGCTATTAATGGAAAGGCACCATGCATTTGGCATGTATTCTGGCAAACCCATTTTCATAAGAAGGTTTCTGATATTATTGCAGAACACTAGGTTGTTTTCCGTAGAGAATAAAGGTAGCAAATCCTTTTCTCTGCGACGATAAAACGTAACATTGGTTCCAGTAGCGGCTCGTAGCTAAAATTAGTGGGGGTGTTTCGCCATAAATTTTTTAGCCTTTGTTTTAAAATTGTATAAAATGGAAAAAAAAAACATGTATGAAAAGAAAATTTATTCAGGAACTTGATAAAATCTTAACAAAAAAAACAACTTTTGTACTTACTTTAAATTAAGTGTTACAGTTCAAGATTTATATATTCATTTAAAAATGAAATCCATTCTTCTTGTTTTAATTTGCGCAAAAAGATCGATAATTTTCTCCTTTAATACTGGATGACAATTGAGGAAATTTTTCTCCAATGAAAGTACTGCAAGCGCATTTAGTCTTTCTGTTAAATAAAAGAAAAAACTAAAAAAGATGAATCAAGTATAATATCTGGAAGCAGAATAATAATCTAAATCTACACTCTTCTAAACTTTATCACATTCAAGAATATAGTACACAGTTTTTAAGCAACACATGCCGAGTAAAAAAAAAACTTACTTCCACCATCACGCCAGAGCCAGCAGGCACTGCGAGAGAAACAGTGCTATATCTAGCTGGCAGTTCCACCTTTCTCCCTACCTCCCTCCTATGTGTGCATGCGCACAACAGCCAAACCCCACGTCGCTGGCACTTTGAAGAACACAGTTCCATATAAAGATTTTTTGTATGTTTTTGTATGGCTACTGAAGTACTGACACTAAGCTCGAGGAATATATATTGTACTACAAAAATAAAGAAAATTAAAGATATAGGGACTCATTATATTAAATGTTATCGATAATAACAAGTGGAAATAGGGGGTGTTGCAGTTCCTCAGTGCCTATACACGAGCTGCCACTGATTGGTTCCCAAATGAAGTAAGTTCTTTTCATTCAACTTGGAAGCTAGCAAATCAGAAGATTCCCTTGAGCGTTTAAGATATCTGATGAGGTTACTCAGTACATGTTGGTTAAAAAGTTGAAAACTTGAAGTTCCAGCAAAATCACTGTCACTTTCCACAATTCGGTTATCTTGTATGTCTTCATCAGATATGCTTGATTCACCCTCTTGGAGCTCTTTTAGTTGGTAGAAATATGGAATGGGTACTTCATCTCAGTGTGGATGAGTTCGTCTTGCTGAATCTAGGTCAGGATATGTTCACTTTCTTCAAATATTTTGATTGATGCCCTGATTGTGGACAAGACAAAATAACAGTCATCATGGTGTTTTTTTAGGTTCCCTTCAAACCATTGTTACCCCAAATTTCAAGCTGCTCCTTTTCTATTTGTCCACTGCCGCAGATGCTACGTTCACGTTTTGAATGCAATATGTGGAACCCACAACATATCTTGATCTCCAAGCTGGGCACCAAACTAACAAAGATATGCTTTCTTCACAAATTCTGAAGTTGGCTTCCTACTTTCTTTCATGATGTACTCGCCATAGATGTAGCAAAATACATTTGGATGGTTCAAGCAGCTTCTTCGGGAGGAGGCCATGGTGTCTACTCAAGCTGAAAATATAATAAAATCACATTAGATTATCTTATTTTGTAGTCCATGAACTTACAATCATGATATCATATTCGTGTATCGGTGATTAATAATATGGAAATTATTGTTAAACATACTGCATAGAACATAAATAAGCATATAAGGTGGATGCTGTATATCTAAAACTATAGATGATAGAGTAAGACTGATGCTATTTTTGGAATCAGGGTGTCAAATATTTCCAAGAATAGCTCTAACTTCCAAAGCACCAAATTTTTGTTGTGGTTGTTGTTGTTGTTGTTGGGCTATGTGAATTGAAAGTAGTGTAATCACCCTATCCTAAATTGGGATGTTTGTTTTAATTGATATATTATTGTTGAAAGACTCATACGATAGAACTGGTCCAGCTACATTTGTTATGATGAACTTTTAGACAGACCTAACAGTGTAATATTCAAAATAGTTTCTCAGCATTGTTGTTGGCAACGAAGCAAATTTATAGTATACATGGTTCTGTTTTAGAGCTATTCGGGGCTGGCAAAATAATATCTGCATTAAGGGGTTACTTTGCTTAGTTGTGGAGCTGTGCGGAATAAATCACCAGGCCATCGGTAACTTGTGCCGGAAGGCAACAATCGTGCCCAAGATACCGTGGTTCGTATCCGTTTAGGGCCATCGAATGTGTCAATCAGGCACTCGGTTAAGCATTTCTTATCTTGCCAGTTATATTGCTAGCTATTAAGTAAAGTCTTGATATTTCTATTTGTAAACTTATTATAACATCAGACCTTGTAATAGTAGTCCTATAATAAACCCTAAAATCAAAGCCGTCTATAAATTACGAACCCACAAATATATTTCACCTCTTCCCCTATCCTCGGCCGCTACCCATCCCAAGAGCCCACGGAATACGGGGTCAACAGTAGTTTTGGTATATGATTGTATGGGTTATTTTGAGATTTGATCAATGTAGTCATTGGAAAAACTATAAGAATAGAGTAGGTGCAATTTTTTAATAAAACTAATAGTTTTTTGAACAAATACATTTGTGTAAAGTTAGAAATATCTAAAAAAAATCAGAGTTTGTATTTCCTTTAATAAAAATTCAAAATTTTTCTATTCAGATATTTCTATTTAAGGAAATAAAAATTAAATTTGTTTTCTTTAGTTATTTCTAACCTCTACACGAATGTACGAACCTGTTCATGAAACCATTAGTAGGCCTATTTTGAAAGACTTACATTTACATTAATAGGTTAGAGACTAGATGGGTAGAATCAAAACGTGAGGAATATGCCTGCATTTGTGTGGAGAGATAAAGATAAACTATTCACAAAATATAAAACTAGCATGATTAGAATCCTAACTTTCCATCACTGGTAAACTGGTCTATTGAAATTTGCAGGAGTCACTCTTTAATCCATTATAACAAGGATGAAGGTGACTTTGCACTTAAATCAAGCTCTAATTTAATTCATGAATATATAAAAATACAACAGCTTGACTAATTTAATCTAACATAGCATTCTATATTCTTGGAGCTATAGTTTTGAACTATTATAATACATGCATCTTGTAGAAGTTCGAACACTTGCTTACAGTCCTATCATAGTAAAGTTTCCTTAAAAATTAGTTAATCTTCACATAAAAGTGTTCACTTTTATACAGGTCAATAGGTCAGACGACTCTAGACATTAGCTAAAACCAGTAATGAGTTTATATCATGTATTAAGTAGCAGCACTGTAAAAGCCTCACCTCATTTTTAAAATTATTTATCACCGTGTGATTCTACCTGTCCGGTTTATAAGCCTCTATCTCATCCATTGAAAAAGAAAAATTGCACAATGGTAAATTAGGCCTATTTAAAAAAATTAAATAAAAAACAATATTAATCATAAGTGTATAGCAAGTGTGATGGTGTTTTGTTTAGTATTCATCTCAAAAGTCAAAATAACTAATAATAGTGATAAACTCAAATGGAAATTTATATTTCAAAAATGTTGTCAAGGCTCCTCCGTTACTAACAGTAAGATTGATGAATGTAATTCTTATAAGAGAAAGTTATCATTTTCACAGAAAGGAGAATGAAAATAATTCTTATGAGAGAAAGTTATCATTTTCACAGAAAGGAGAATGAAATTAATTCTTATGAAAGAAAGTTATCATTTTCACAGAAAGGAGAATGAAAATAATTCTTATTAAAGAAAGTTATCATTTTCACAGAAAGGAGAATGAATATAATTCTTATGAGAGAAAGTGATCATCGTAGATCTATTATTACTATGCTATGAATATTTTAATCTAGAGGTCTGGCCAAATTTGAATGGTGGATGATTTTTTCGAATTTACCTTTATATTATATATTTTTATATTTATATTTGAACGAGTTTATATTAAAAACCAGACGAATACAAATTTATTTCAATTTGGAACGTCGAGTTCAAACATTCTTAGTATATTTTTACATAATTTACAATAAATTTAAATAATAATTTATTTCGCTTAGTTAATAAAGTTATGTGTTGTTTGGAAAGTGAGTTGTGGGAAAATAATAAATATTATATTAATTTGGTTCTAAGACTTTCTTATCCAGTTTTAACTTAATATTCATACATATTTTAGAAATACTTTTATTTGAGTTAGTGAAAACCTGCCTTGTGTCTGACTAACTTTTGGAATGTCCAAATACTTACACAAATGGTGTAATATTTTTAAAGTTACAATTTCATCTAAATGTACCCACATTTAGGTGAAAGAAAGATATATAAACAATTTTTGAAAAGTCACCAAGGTGCACCCAGCGAGTTATCACACAGAAACTTGTACATTTACTGGTAAACCAAAGTAAGATTGATGACCTTGTTCGTGTGACCACTTATGTGGGTAATTTGGATTGTATAAATGTCTAAGAGACATTAATTATCTTCTAAAGTAGGCTAGTGATAAATATTATTTCAGAAAAATATGGCTATCGAATTAAGGTACTTCTAATTATGTATTATTTTATTTATTTATTTACCGATATATTGAACATACAACTTCTAGCATAGCATACATACAAGGGTATTGTTATAGGAACGACACCTCGCCCTATAATATGATTTAAATTTGAAACTCTTATTACCGTAATTAGTCATTGAGTTTGAAGCAATGCATAAATGACTAAGGTAGTTTATTATGTGATTTGTATAAATAATTCCGTTACTATATTATTAGTGCTATTTATTATTTATGAAATAATTTATTAATTTCTAATTTTAAATTAAAAAAATATTTTCTTCTGTCCGTTCAATAATTAATATCTAGCAACTACTTAGCAAACATACAAACTTTATTTAGTATCCAACACAATACCAAAACTTCCAGGCGTTAGATCAATTGTTTTGCAAACAATAATTTTAACTAGCCAAACTGGACTCCTTAATTCAGTAAACAAACGCATTAGCGACTAAGAAAAAATGTTGGACTGACTTCTAGTTATACGCCAAGATAAACCAATTAATCATTTTTTTTAAAAGTCTTAAGTTATGAAAATAATATGTCGTCACTTGTTTGGTAAGGAAACCACACCCTTTTTTTTTCTCTCCATAAAGTGTCGCGCCATAGGAAGTCACCGTAGTAGTTGCCACTTTAGAGAAAACCATTTTACCTCCGTGCAGTGGTAAGCGACCACTCCCGCCCCATTACCAAGTCTCATCTTACCCCCGCCCACTCAGATTACACCCCCTCTCCCCTGTATATCCCTTCTCCTGTGCACACATCTAGCAAACCTCCTCTTACACCTACAGCCTTCATTACATTGAAACTGGAGACCAATTAAAGCCAACACCACAAGCACATCCGTAAAGCGAACCCATTATCGCCAAACTAGTGTACTCCATAATGTTGTGGGAAGAGGGTGCTTTGTGTAGAGTGGTTTAAAGACGTCGTAAACAAGAGGAATGTAGGTTTAATCAATGGAATATTCCAAGTGTTTAAAGGTAGTTTTGTTTGATTTAATTAATACTATTAGGATCAACGTTATCAATGATATAAGATTCGGAGAGGTCCATCACTATAAATCAATCTATATAGCATTTGAATATAGAATTAAGGGTACCAGGAGCTTTTCTTGGTGTGTTCAAAAAAATGCCATTGTAGAATTCTGCTTCCCTATCACAGTGATGGATTAATGATCGGGAGACTGGGTGTTGCTTCTTCTATAATTAAACTATTTGGTAGACTGTGTGCCAATATTATAATAAATCCATTCGGAACATGAAAGATACACCCCAAGTTAGTGAAATACAGTAGATTGACAAATTACTCACACAAATAAAACATTGGAAGTAAGGAGAGTGTTTGATAACGAGAGGTCAGTAACATTGATTTTTTTATCAGAAAACAAGATTATTATTATTATTATTATTTAACACCGCGTCTTACTACCCGTTCGGGTTATACGCTTTAAGTACTAAATACGCTAATGGATTGTGGATTGGGAAGGTTGAATTAGAGGAAGTGAACCCCCATTTGCGTAGAGGAAGAGTGTAAAACCATTTAGAAACAACCACTCACAGTTCACCCGACCGAGATTCCAAACTCGATCTCCCCGTCCTCGGCGGTCGAGCTCAACACGACTAGCGCGTTAGACAACTACTCCACAAAGGCGGGTAGAAAACAAGACCATGACTTGTAAATTGTTCAATAACTACAAGTCAGTAACATTGATTTTATCAGAAAACAAGAACATGACTTGTAAATTGTTCAATAACTACAGGCTAGTAACATTGATTTTATCAGAAAATAAAACCATGAGTTGTAAATTGTTCAATAACTACAGGTCAGAGAAATTGATTTTATCAGAAAACAAGAAAATGACTTGTAAATTGTTCAATAACTACAGGTTAGTAACATTGATTTTATCAGAAAAAAAAACCATGACTTTTATATTGTTCAATAACTACAAGTTAGTGAAATTGATTTTATCAGCAAACAAGACCATGACTTGTAAATTGTTCAATAACTACAGGTTAGTGACATTGATTTTATCAGAAAACAAGACAGTAGCTAGTACGCCCCATGGGAACCCCGCTTCCGCCAACGGGTCAAAACACCCACATCCTGTTTGAGCGACCTGCTTTCCACATCTTTACCGTTATTCCCCCCACCCCTGACCTACTTTCCTCTTATTGGTTGCTATAAATATCCTCCTTCCCCCACCAATTTTGCCCTGCTTTCCACATCCGCCTCCCCCTCGACTACCAACCCTGGACATGTTGGTTCTTGATGATTGTTAATAGATATTGAGGTCATTGCCCCGGGAAACGGGGTTTTTCCCTGGCGCCAGTATGTCGGGCAGACAAGACAAGAATAGATATTGAGGTCATTGCCCCGGGCAACGGGGGTTTTCCC